>VDFB02085766.1:42140-117673 GCA_007258455.2 Sequoia sempervirens
GTGGATGAACAAATGATAGAGTTCAAGGGAATCACTTTTAAGATTGATGATCACATTGATCTTTGGAGGCTGCATAAACGGGTTGCCAAAGGAATTGTACATGTTGTTGAGCCAAACACTCATACCCACTGCTTTAAGCACCCAAAAAATTGTGTGAGAGCTAGCATTGTTGAGGCCATTGCTGGTGAATGCTTAGTGCCTTTTCCACAACTTGGCACAAAGATCGTCGAAGAGTGTGTGGGCGGTTTTGTGGTATGGAAGCTCTCTAAGATGAATCATTTTGTTCCAAATGTACACATAAACGATATGTTGTTGGGTGATCCCACAATAGTGGTTTACAATTTTTGGCCAAACTGGACACTTAAATTATTATTTTTAACTAAATCTTCACATTCGGGCACCTATAGTGGCTAAACCGTGAGGAATTTCTGAAGATGATGCAAACTGAGTCTTGTCACATTTTTGTCTCAGATTCTAAAAATATTTTTTTCAAAAATTTTGAAATAAGGACAATTCTTTTTCCATCTCCACGAAAAATCTGTGGTTTTTCAAAACAAAATTTTTAAAAAGTGACGGACAATCACATAACGATAACTTTTTCCATGAAGGATAAAATTCTAATCTTTTGAATTTATATTTTGTAACTCCGATGTCTAGTGTTTCCACTCTATTAGATAGTCCTAAATTCAATATTTTTCTTTTTAATCAAGTTTCAAAGTCAAAACCAATTACAATTTAGACATAGCACGCACTCGTATGAATCCTTTTGTATATATTGAAATTCAGTTTTTTTTTATTGGATCATGACTCCAATATCTAGTGCACTCATATTTTTAATTTTTTTTTTTTTTTATAATCTACTATTTTTCCACATGTGCATAACAAAGACCTTCATTTTCGGTGAAGAACATATTTTAAATAAAACAAAAAAAACAAATACATAATAAAATCAAAACATACAAAAAATATATTCGTTGGATAGCTCGTTCTGACGACTATCTGATTCTAGAAGGGTTTCTGAATACTTCTCCATTTTCATCCTCAACCTGAGCTCTGAAGCGTAAAAAAATAGACCTTTTTTGTGTCTCAGGAGGGGGATGAGGATCAAGGGGGGTTCGAGTGAACCCCTAGAGGTTCGCTCGAACCAGGGTTCGGCTGAACCATGGTTTGAGCGAACCTCTTTAAGGGGGTTCGCTTGAACCCCCTTTGCTATGCATTTTTTTAATTTTTTGGCGGCCAAAATTTGAAGGTGTTCGCTTGAACATTGGTTCGAGCGAACCCCTAATGCGTTCGGTCGAACCAGTAGGTTTGTACGAACCCCCAAAATCACTTATTTTGCTTTGGGGTCATTTTTTGTGAGTTTTCCTTCCTCACTTGAATTGTAAACCACTATTATGGATTCACCCTATTGTATATGTATCATACTACCTATATTGTTTCCATGCATAAGTTAATTGTGATTAATTGTTTGCTATAGGGTGAAGGTGTTAAACCTACCAAGGACAAAGCACAACCTATGAAGAAATATGTTGTTTCACGTTCATCATCTACGAGGGTTCATGGAATTGGAATCACCCCTCCCAAAATACACAAGGACCCTAAGAAACGTGCCATATATTACGTAGGCATGAACTCGATTGCAAAGAATAGGCAGCATAGGAATTGATGAGACAAGCTCAAAATATTGATTCTGCATAGTTGGTTTCATTATTTCATTATTGAACAATTGTGGTGTAGAGATATACCATTTTCATATGTTTCAACACTATGTTGTTATACATTTGATACAAGACTTTTCATGGGAATCTCTAATTATTTGATTATTGAACAATTATATTGAACAAATATACTATTTTCATGTCATTGGAATACATAATTGTTATCCATTTCATGTCATAATTTTCATAGCATTGTAATTGTTTGGTTACGATCAAGAATGTTATGAAGTCCACTTACAATTTTTAGAACAAGTATTTCATTGACTGTATATGGCATATTTCCTTTTTCCATGTGATTGGAACAAATAAAATGCTAGCAGTGTTTGCAATCTTGGAAAACACACTGTCTACTGTCAGTTATTTTGTTATGATAAGTATTTCTTTTGTTACGACCAATAATACAATGAAGTCCACTTTGAATTTTTAGAGTAAGTCTTTGCTAGAGTGGAGATGGCATATTTCCCTTTTCCATGTGATCAGAACAAATAAAATGTAGTTTTGGAAAACACACTGTCCTCTATTAGTTATTTCCTTATGATAAGTAATTATTTTTGATGCTCCATAAATGCATTTAATTCCACTTACATATTTTGTGAATTTTTTTTAATTTTATACGCTCAAAAAATGTAATCAAGTCCACTTTCCAATTTGATAACTAGTTGGTTGAGTAAAAATGGAATTTCCTTTTTCCATGTGATGGGAACAAATAAAATGCTTGCATTCCTTCCAGTGTTGGAAAACACACTATCCTATGTCAGTTACTTCATTATGAAAACTTAATTATGTATGTCATCTTACTTACAAATGTAAGCACATTTCAATATCTTTGATCATGTAATTATTGAAAAATTAAGGTGTGGAATTACATTATCTTTTCAATCATGTAATTATTGAGCAATTATGGTGTGGAATTACATTATCTCCGATCTTGTAGTTTTTGATCAATTATCGTGCGGAATTACAATACTTTGGTATGTTTGAAGATTATGGTCTTCTGCCAAGAGTGCCATTGTGTGATTGTTAAGTTGTATTGTTAATCTTGCCATCAAGGCTCCAATCCCTTTGGGGTTTAATTTTTGACAATTTATATTGGGGATGAGGTCCCTCATTTGTGACCTCACTGGTTCATAGCTCCGGGTCAAAAGCGTTTACTACTCTTAATTAAATAAAATATAAAACTATGCTCTTGAAGATTTCATGACACTTTTTGTTGCCATGTAAAAATTCCTAACAACCCTAGTTTTAGTAAATATTCCATTTCAATATCTTCATACGCTTCTTAAATTTAAAATGCATATACCGGGCCATAATGATGGAAAAACACACTGGTTGTGACTCTTCTAAATTTTGTTGAATGACCGCTTTTTATGTAGACTAAAACAATAAGTTTTGAAGTTCAGCTTCTTTTTATGACAACCTCCTTGTTGGTTCAAACATTCCATTTCATATATGTTTATATGTTGGGAATACGTAAATTCATATCAAGCCATGATGAATACACAAAGTGGATTGTGTGTCACCTCTCTTTGATGCTGCAGAATGCAACAAAAGAATGGCTTGAAGTTCACCTTCATGTTTGTTCACACAACCCCAGTTTGAGCAAAATCTCTCTTTCATTCCTGTGTTTCCTAACCTTAAATTCTATATATAACATTTGTATCATGGAAGGCCATTAAATAAGTTAGGGTCTACTTGTTTCCATTATGCAGGTTGTAAGAAAATAATTTTTAGTTCAACTTCTGTTTGTTGATTAAACTCTTACTTTGAGAAAACACTTTTTTCACGGCTCTTAGTTCACCTTCTTGTTTGTTCACAACCCTTTAGTTTGGAGTAAAACCTCTTCTTCAATATTCGCTTCATATGTTTCCAACACAAAATTTACATAACAAAACTTGCATCATGGAAAACACAGTGCGTTGTGGCGAGATCACCTCTTATTTTATGTAGGCTGTAAGAAATGAATTTTTTGAAGTTCACCTTCTTGTTTGTTCACAACCTTTAGTTTGAGCAAAACCCTCTTCTTCAATATCTGCTCATATGTTTCCAACACAAAATTTACATAACACTTGCATCATGGAAAACACAGTGGGTTGTGGCTCAACTCTTATTTTATGTAGGCTATACAAGAAATGAATGTTTTTAAGTTCACCTTCTTGTTTGTTCACAACCCTTAGTTTGAGAAAAACCCTCTTCTTCAAATATCTGCTCATATGTTTCCAACACAAAATTTACATAATAGTTGCATCATGGAAAACACAGTGGGTTGTGGCTCACTTCTTATTTTATGCAGGCTGTAAGAAAAGAATTTTTTGAAGTTCACCTTCTTGTTTGTTCACAACCCTTAGTTTGAGCAAAACCCTCTTCTTCAATATTTTCTCATATGTTTCCAACACAAAATTTACATAACAGTTCCATCATGGAAAACACAATGGGTTGTGGCTCACTTATTTTTTCCAGACTATAACAAAAGAATGTTTTCAAGTTCACTTTCTTGTTTTATGACACCCCTTACTTTCAACAGAACACTCTTCTTCACTATCTGTTCATATGTTTCAAACAAAAATTTTACATAACTATTGTAGGATGGAAAACATATAGGGTTGTCCCACACTTTTGAAATCGTGTTCAAAGACAACACTTATTGTTATGCAGACTGTAAGAACACAATGTATTAAAATTCACTTTCACATTTTATAACTACACTTACTTGTAGCAAACATTCTATTTCAATATCATTATACATTCCGAACACAAGATCCACAAAAAAAATATGTAGGATGGAAAACACACAGGGTTGTCCATCACTTTTCAAATCTTGTTGAAAGAAAATACTTACTATTATGCACACCATAAGAACACAATGTATTGAAGTTCACCTTCATATTTTATAAAAACCCTTACTTGCAACAAACATTCCCTTTGAATATTGTTATACATTTGGAAGACAAGATGCACAAAAAAAAGTTGCAAGATGGAAAACACACAGGGTTGTCCCACATTTTTGATATCTTGTTCAAAGACAATAGTTAGTGTTATGCACATCGTAAGAAGACAATGTATTGAAGTTCACCTCCATATTTTATAACCACCCTTGCAGTAAACATTCCATTTCAATATCATTATACATTCGGAACACAAGATGCACAAAAAAAAGTTGCAGGATGGAAAACACATAGGGTTGTCCCACACTTTTGATATCTTGTTCAAAGACAACAGTTAGTGTTATGCACATAGTAAGAAGACAATGTATTGAAGTTCACCTCCATATTTTATAACCACCCTTACTTGCAGTAAACATTCCATTTCAATATCATTATACATTCGAAACACAAGATGCACAAAATAAAGTTCCAGGATGGAAAACACATAGGGTTGTCCCACACTTTTGATATCTTGTTCAAAGACAACAATTAGTGTTATGCACACCATAAGAAGACAATGTATTGAAGTTCACCTTAATATTTTTATAACTTGCTTGCAGGAAACATTTGATGACAATGTAGGGGTCAAACAACTCAGATCACTAAACTAGAAAACTCCACCTTTCAGGAAACTTTCCTTTAGAAAACCCTTGTTTGAAAATACCAAAACTGAAAACCAGGCCCCAAAAACCTCTCGTAGATTCCTCAAAACACTTTAACCAACAACAAATGTCTGACAGAAAGCAATCCCCAACTTAAACATTTGGATATACTTTCAAAATAGATTATCCTTAACCGGCCTAATTAGGCTTCCTTTAATCATTCAATTTGACAAACAACAACAAAAAACTATCGTACACTCTTAACTTAGTTCCATGGCATGCAAAATATTCTGTTTGAATGACTCTTCAATGTCTTTTTAGCCTTTCAAGGGAGGAAATTCCAAACACTCCAAATACTGTTCAATCTACGCCTTTTGACAACTTTGTCCTTATAGGACAGTCAATAAATGGTCTCCATATACTCATAAATTCACCAATCCCTATCTTGGAATGGATTCACCTATGCCCAAAAAACCTTTGCAAAAAAAAATTACACAGCGACTCATATTCCACAAACAAAACTCATCAAGTCACCAATGTATAGAAACATTTACAGATTTTACGCATTTTCCAGACCTTGGGCTTCATGATAACTGCCCAAAACGACCTTACCATGCTCTTAAACCTTCACATAATTTAGAATACTCATCAAAAATTCCTCTCACAAATTTTTAGGAGATTCCAATGGTGCAAATCTGACAAACACAATTTTTATTACACTGTTTACCCTAACACAGGGTTTTAGCTACCTGGAGAAAAAATTCAATATATTTGACAATTGTAAATGGATTTATATGAAACCAAATGAATCATAAAGTAGACTCATGGGTATATCATGTACAATGGAGGCGGAGATGATTTATCCCTAGAATATGGTCGTACTATGGCCTCAAACACATAAAATGCAAGAAAATAGCTGAAAAACAGAGTGTGCCATTGATTTATTCACTATTGCATCAAAGAAAACACTTTCTATTATGCAGATTGTAACAAAATAGTTTATTTAAGTTCACCTTCATATTTTATTACAACCGGGTATGTGCAGGATCATGATGGGCCAAAAAGTGGCGATATGATGGGTATGTGTAGGGTATGTGGCTGATGACTTTTTTTTACCCAAAATTGATGAAACGAAAAGGGTTTTTAAAGGAGATTCTCAGCTTTCCATCAATATAAATTATGCTTTACTTTGAATTTAATAAATAATTATTATCTATCTTTCTATTTGAATTATGACTGTGTCCTGATGATAGGTTGATTGGAAAACATCTATAGCTTTCTGAAACAAGATCACATTTTTTGAATCTAATGTGTCACATTCCATGCTCTCATATACTCATGGATTAAAAAAGAAAAAATGAATTCTTATGAAGTTTTGCCTGCTAAGGCACTGCACATGCTTTTATATTTTTAAAGTTGTAATTAAAATTCATAATAATTATTTACTGGAAAAAAAATTACAGTAAACAGGTGTCACATCAACATGATTCCTCTATTTATATCTAAAATCTTATAAAAAAATATGACTATTCTTTATTGTGGTTAGGGTGGTTTTATTGACACCTACTTCTTATTTTTCCCTAAAAATCTAAAATTCCATTGAAATTCTAAATTTCAACAACATATTTTTATTTTTTAACAAACTCAATAGTTTAGAAACTACATTAAATTTTCTACAACCTGCATATTTTTGAAATAATATAGATAACTTATTCAAATTTTTACGTCAAGTTGCCTAACTCTGATTTTTCTAAATTTTTTGCCACTTAAGGGCCTATTTTTTCCATGATGATCTTGCACATACCCAACCCTTACTTGCAACAAACATTCCATTTCAATTTCTTTATACGTTTGGAACACACTATTCTGACAAAAAAATTGCAGAATGGAAAACACGCATGGTTGTCCCTCACCTCTGAAATCTTGTTCTAAGAGAACTGTTTCTGTTCTGTAGAATGTAACAAAATAGTGTATTAAAGTTCACCTTAATATTTTCTAACAACCCATTACTTGCAGCAAACATTCCATTTCAATATCCTTATACGTTTCGAAGAAAAGATGCACAATAAAAGTTGCAGAATGGAAAACATAGAGGATTATCCCTCACTTTTGAATTCTTCTTGAAAGACAATAGTGTCTGTTATGCAGACTGTAACAAAACAATGTATTCAAGTTCACCTTCAAATTTTATAAGAAAAATGTGCATCACATAGTGAAATGTAAGAACATTTCCAGTCAATATTATACAATCTAAAGAAAATTATAATCCACATTTAATACTGCTAACACTGAGAACTATGTCAACCATTTATGAATAGGTATAATCTCTACATTCTCAGCATCTGAAAGCATTTTCCGCACTTTGATTTTCAAGGTGGAATTGATAGCATACAATGTTGGCACCCCGTAATTCTCATGTAGTAGCTTGAAGGAGGGCCTGACACGATGGATCTCAAACCTGACAACGTGGTTGAATTTGAACATGGCCAACAACCATTCCTCCATAGGACCTATGTGATGACTAATTAGAGATTCCCCCTTGAGGAATCTCATAAACCTCATGCTCAGCTGGTTCGTAAGATTGTGCTTGCGTATGATAACTATTGGTCTAATGCACACCTTCCAGATGCATCTAGCTAGGAAAAGGTCTTGAATTTCTTGGTAAAGAGACATTGGCCAATCACATAAATTGAAAATCTCTATTTGTAGATTGTAATATTGAATGTCCATGCACATATGTGCCCATACACCAAAGACATTGTTGAAGAAGTGAGCATAATTATCATAGTGCAAATCTGTTCGGTTTGGCCCTTTTCTGTTAATTCTCGTTAACATATTTTCTTGCAACTTGTACGGGAGGCTCAATTCCTCAATTCAAGCAAGAATATTGCATGGAAGATACATGTGGTATTTGGTCAACCAACTAGCCACCCATGCTCAAGAACTATGGGACATCTTCTAAAGAACTACAACACCAGGTACTAAAATTCTTGAAATGAAAGACAAAACAAAAATTTTAGAAGGTACACCTACATTCTCTAATTAGAAAGACATTGTAATGCAATGGAAACATTGAAAATTAAGCGAGAAAAGTGGAAGATATTGATAATGTTAGCACTAAAGAGATTGTACCTATTGTTTGGAACTGAATGAGGCATCATGTGCACTATCTCCAATGGGCATATACAATGCACAAGTCAAACAGTAGGAAGAACAATGCCTGATAGGAAAGAGAGAAAATTTCAGCACATACAACAACATTATCTAATTAGAAACACATGAAAGAGTTGCTAAAAAAATTGAAAGCTAAAGAAAAATTTTCATAACGAACTAACTGTGTATGGACAATGTCTTTTCCAACATGGAAAATGATGTGAGCATTCTATTTGTTGCAATTAGATGAGTTGAACTAATGAATTGTAGAAAATATTTTTTTCAGTTTATATTCATATCGCTAATTATATTCATTGCACTTATGTATATTTCTAACTCAAAGCATTGCTTCCCATTGCATAACTAAAAAGAAGATGCTGATACATGACAACCCTTACTGTCACCAAACATTCGATTTCACTATCTATTCATATGTTTCCAATAGAAAATGCACATAACAGTTGCATGATGGAAAATATAGTTGGTTATGAATCACTTCCTATTTTATGCAGACCATAACAAAACAATGTTTTGAAGTTCACCTTCTTGTTTAATGACAACGCTTACTTTCAGCACACATTCCATTTCAATATTTCTTCATATGTTTCCAACAAAAAATGCACATAACAATTGCATGACGGAAAATACAGTGGGTTATGACTCACTTCCTATTTTATGTAGACCGTAACAAAACAATGTTTTCAAGTTCACCTTCTTGTTTGATGAAAACCCTTACTTTCAACACACATTCCATTTCAATATTTCTTCATATGTTTCCAACAAAAAATGCACTTAACAGTTGCATGATGGAAAATACAGTGGGTTATGACTCACTTCCTATTTCAATATCTTTTCATATGTTACAAGCACAAAATGTACATCACAATTGCAGGATGGAAAACACAATGAGTTGTGATTCACATTTTATTTTCTGTAGACTGTAACAAAACAATGTTTTCTACTAAACCCTTACTTTATGCACAAAAAAAGCTCTAACAAATGAGGGTTTAATATAATATTGTATTCCAAACCTTCCCATGCTCTGCCACCGTATGAAACATGTTTAGAAATGTTTGCCCATGCTTTAGGAACAAAATTTTAGCTCCATTGAATGCACTTTCCTCAATTACCAACTTGTACACATCCTTTTTCATTGGACAACTTGTATATTTTCTAAAGATCAACAACCAAACATTGAATGGTTTGCTTCCCCTACATGATTCAATAGATACACTTCTTAAATTACACCCATTACAATCCATCCCATCGTTCCTCTAAACCGGCATCGGTGGGATGGAGGTCTAAAACCTCACAAGACTCTCAAAACCCCTTGTTAAGGGTTCACAGGAAGATTTTGAATTTCTTGCTCTTTACACTTCTAAATTTCATTCAACCTCTTCTAAATACCTCAAATGGATTACCCACCCACTGAATTAAGTAAACAAAAAAAATATGCTTACCTACAGATGAAGATTCATTGAACTATGCTTGTGCATTCCTTAGTAATACTTGAAGAAGTAGTAGATTGAAGGCACGTTGGCCAACATCAGCCTGTCACCATAGCCAATTTTTTGTAAGGAAGCATGGTATTGCATAACGTCATACCAAAAATTGGACTTATGTAAGCAAAGTTATTAAATTCAAACCATACCTTCCATTGGGTTTACACTCGCAAAAGACAGTCACCGGCAAGGACTCCTTTCCCTAGATTGGAATGCTGAAGTGAACAAAAAAATCCAAAAAGAAATCAGAAAGTTTATGACATGGTACAATCACATACTGGAAAAAAGGAATCTGCAATACCATTTCGTATTACAATATATAAATTGAAATGGGTTTTCTCATAGTCACCCATATTAGATGTTGTATCCTCTGATACATCCATAGCAGTTGCACATGAAGTCTCAAGTTGCATATTGACATTCAGATTCACATAGTTGTTCGCGAACAAGGGAAAGGAGTAATCCAGAGGGGTTCGGTGATCTGATTGTTGTGCGGAATGCTTCATACGCCGGGTTGGACGTTGACGACGATCCTTTCTTGCACTAAACCATGGGTGCATGCGAACGATGGTAGTTGCAGCTTAATCAGGATCTGGAACGAATTCAAACGGAAATGCATTTGATTATCGTAGGTCCTCTAGAAACCTTTCCATGCATTCTATGTATGATTGCACCTGTTGCAGAGATTGTGGTGGTGTATGCATCACTTTGTTCAAGAGTTAATTTGTGTCATTCCAAAGAGACATTGTCACCACATGTTCATCATATACATGAGTTATAGAAGGAGCTTGCGTAGGGGTTAGAACATTAGGATTGTTTTCTTCTACAAACCCCTATAATAATGTCTCATTCAAATAAATCCCTATATCAATTGGTTGACCTCCCCCTTCTAAATGACCACACAGAAGAAATTTGTATTAGGTAGTAGAAAATGTAAAACACAATTGACTCCCATAAAGTAACACAATTCAAATTGAAATTCACTTACCATGGACCACCCCTTCAACAGTAGATGATCTTTTAATCAAGTCAGAAACCTTGAGGACATGTTTGCAAGTGTTCCCCTGCAAACTCCAAGGGTAGTCACAAACAAAAAGGTGCTCCAAAAATTTCCGAACAAGGTAATGCATTGACCTAATTTGACTTTTCACCCAGTACTGTCCAAGATCTATTTCATCAGGAATACAGTCATCGTCTGGAATTGCCTTCGCCCGCTCCACACTAGATCACATATTTAAACACTTTTGGTTCGTCAAAAAACCATAATGTTGCAACTTTTCCTTTTGCCTATAGAATGGTTCCATTTTATACACAAGTGTGTAATACAAATAGTCCATTCTTCTAGTACATTTTTTTGAACGATCACACAAGTACTGAGTTTTTAGTGCACAATGGTATGATTCAATGGATGCATTCGTATCTTGGTTGGCATGTGGGAATAGTCTGCAATTTTTTGCCCACATGGCTGCAAAAAAATAAATCCAATAGTCAAGTAAGCCACAACGTATTAGAGGTGACATCAAAGAATTTGAATGGTGTGAATCCTATGAGGTGATGAAAATTGTCAACTCACCAATTCAACCTTCTCCTTCACACTAGGTCTTGTTGAAGTACTCTAAGAATTGGGGCTGATTATTGAGCTCCTGAAAGAAAGAGTTCAATAGCTGAGTGACGCAATCTTCAGTGTCACCAATTGCCATCATGATCACGCCAAGACTGTGGAAGATGTCCATTTCCCTTTCCTTGGTTGCATACTTATATACATTTTTTAGCCAAGCCCTTTTGACATGCCAAAGGCATAGAAGCACACGACATTGAAAGACAACCCTAATAGACAATACAAATGATATTGTTTACTACTCAACTGCATGAGAAAGGTACACAAATGAAGAAAGGGATGCACATACTGTATGGCTTGGATTTCTGCAGTCGCATCATTGGTAAAAAAATGCATTGATTCTCTAGTCAAGCCTGGCTCTTCTTCCATGGTCATACAATACGCGTAGCCACACAGAGATGTCATCAATATTGTTTTGTGAGGAGACTACCCACGCAACTAGCAGACCACTCTGTTGCTCGTCAAAAATGAGGACAGTATACAATGGATACTATAGACAGAACAACTCAACATGAGCATTGTGAAGTTTATAGCAAGCAAGATCATTGAAAATACAAAGAACTATTTGTCAATGTTTGTAAGGCCTCACCCCATATTTGTTAGTTGCAAATGTGGAATCCATCGAGATGATTGAATTGTGTGAGCAACTAACCATCCTATCCAGCATCCATGGAGTCTAAACCCTGATAACAAAAGGTGTATTTCTCCCATCGGGCCATTGAAAGTAGAATAAGTTTTCAAAGTCCTGTCCACTCCACAATAGGATACTTGTCGAATCAAATTTTTGTTTCTATGTGTGAGTAGAACACACATTTCACCAAGTAGTCATTACATCCTTTCTTGTAAGGAATTGATCTCTCTTGGACATCATGCCACATAACACATGATTGTTGAAATGTCTATCCATTATTGCATTGACACTAACGTCCATGAGAAAAAGGCTTTCAATATAGCTTTTGCACTCCGTGGATAGATTAGCGAAAAACATAGAATGCTTCTCTCCACTTGTTTCATGAATTCCATGAAAAAATTGACCGTTTTTATCAACGTGGAACATTTCTTTGTAGATAATATAGGAAACATCGGGTTTTCCTTTCATAACCTTTACCATGAAGTGGTATTGACAACCTCACATTTGTATAAACATCTTATGTGGTTTCTTCTCCAGTGGAGGTTGGTCTCTCTTGTCTTGAGGATCGTATTGACACCAGTAGCTGCGAGAAAGGAATCATCTCATCATGTTGAACCAAGAGAGAGTAAAATATCATTCAACTATAGAAATGAATGTCGAAATATACAAACCTTTGATACAAAATTGTTTTGCTATAAGTTTTTTCGTAGACGTGACATGAGGTGGTAGGTTCTCTTGTTTTCTTTTTCCAAAATTTGGTTTTTACACATTCAACAAACATTTCACCGTGAATGAAATGATCAAGTCTCATAAGAGGAATTTATGTAACAAGGTCAGGGACCTTATCCTTGTTGATGGAAATAGCAGCCCATTCCAAATCAGAAGACAAAAAAGGAGAGCCTCCATTTTGTACATCTTGCATCTGCAATTCATCTTGCTTATTCTATTTCAAACCTTTCCCCATTCTAAGAAATGACAGAATTGGACGAATATTTAAAATTAGTGTGGATTATGTCAAGAAAAAGAATGAAATCATTCATTAAACATAGATAAAATGTGCTTGCATTGTTGTCACCCACGTGAAACCAATAGGAGGTTCTGGCTTCATCCGAGGAAAATTAAAGGTGATAGATTCAATCAAGCTACGCATAAAATACAACACAAACAAAGGCTGGAAATTGGACAGTCCATCTCAATGTACAGGTGGACATAGAGAACGACAACAAAAACTGACAAGAAAAACCTTTGATGACATCCTAGTATGCAAAAGAAAATTAAAAAAAAGTGCATCCATTGTTGCGAGCAATTCCAAAATGATAACATGTTTGTTGCATCTATTGAAAAAAAATGAATTAGTAATGGAGAGTATGATGAAAGGTATAAAGCTACAAAAATTTCTATGAACCATGATGTAAGTGAATGCAGGTTGGAAAACACAACATGTTGATGAGCCTCCACACTGACATAAAGACCACAACCCCGCATGTAAATATAAGAAATATTTGAGAGAATATGGGGTGTACAAACCTCTTTTACCTAAGGGGGGATGTTGTGATATTCAACCTTCCATTTCATGTGACTTAACATGAGAAGCAAAAGCACATATAGCAATTAATGAAATAAACAAGTGAAGGTTGAACCACACGATCAATGGTTCAACCTAGAACTTTGTATGTGGCGTAGGAGTGTAACATGCATCATAGTATGTAATTACTTATACAATAGCCACAACAAATGTATTATCATGGGAAGATGTGTTAGTTGTGCTGCGTGTGTAAGTGTTAAAGGAGAGGAAGGGTTAGAGGGCAAGCAAAACCTTTGATGAAAACCTTGTATGTAAAAAGAATAAGTGCATCCATTGCTGCGAGCAACACCAAAATGATAACATGTTTCTTGCATCTATTGAAAAAAAGATGAATCAATAATGTACATAATTAGGAAAGGTATAAAGGTGTAAAATTTTCTATCAACCATGATGTAAGTGAATGCAGGTTGGAAAAAATAGTGTGTAGATGAACCTCCAAACTAACATAAAGACAACAACCTTGCATGTAAATATTAAAAAATATTTGAGAGAATATGGGATGTACAAACCTCTTTTACCTGAGGAAGCATGTTGTGATATTTATCCTGCCATTTCGCGTGAGTTAACATAAGGAGTAAAAGCGCTTCTAGCAATTAACGAAATAAACAAGTGAAGGTTGAACCACATGATTAGTGGTTCAACCTAGAACTTTGTATGTGGCGTAGGAGTGTAACATGCATCACAGTATGTAATTACTTATACAATAGCAACAACAAATGTATTATCATGGGAAGATACATTGGTTGTGTTGTGTGTGTAAGTGTTAAAGGAGAGGAAAGGTTAGAGGGCAAGCAAAACCTTTGATGACAACCTTGTATGTAAAAAGAATAAGTGCATCCATTGCTGCAAGCAATGCCAAAATGATAACATGTTTCTTGCATCTGTTGAAAAAAAGATAAATCAGTAATGGAGAGTATGAGGAAATGTATAAAGGTGTAAAATTGTCTATGAACCATGATGTAAGTGACTATAGGTTGGAAAACACGGTGTGTAGATGAACCTCCACGCTGACATAAAGAACACAACCCCGCATGTAAATATAACAAATATTTTAGAGAATATAGGGTGTACAAACCTCTCTTACCTAAGGAGGCATGTTGTGATATTCGTCCTTCCATTTAGGGTGACTTAACATGTGCAACAAAGGGGCATCTAGAAATTCATGAAAAAAGGAACTGAAGGTTGAACCACACAATGAGTGGTTCAACCTGCAACTTTGTATGTGGCGTATGAGTGTAATGTGCATAACACTATGCAATTAATTCTCCAATTGCAATAACGAATGTAATGTGCATAACACTATGTAAATTTTCCTATCAACCATGATGTCAACCAATGCATGTTGGAAAACATAGTGTCTACTGGAACCTCGAAGCAGACATAAAGACCACATGTAATATCACAACCTCACGTGAAAGAAGAATAAGACGTCATAGTATATGGGGTGTAAAAACCTATTTTACCTGAGCAAGCATGTTGTGATATTGACCCTTCCATTTGGGGTGAGTTAACATGACCAACAAAAGCGTATATGGGTATGTGCAGGATCATGATGGGCCAAAAAGTGGCAATATGATGGGTATGTGACTGACGACTATTTTTTTACCCAAAATTGATGAAATGAAAAGGGTTTTTAAAGGATATTCTCAACTTTCCACCAATATAAATTATGCTTTACTTTGAATTTAATAAGTAATTATTATTCATTTTCTATTCAAATTATGACTAAAGTCCTGATTGATAGGTTGATTGAAAAAAATCTATAGCTTTCGAATGGTATCACATTTTTTGAATCCAAAACATGCGTCATATTCTATGCTTCACATACTATAAGTTTTAAAAAAGAAAAATTGAATTTCATGAACTTTTGACCAAGTTAAGGTGGTCAGACATACAAGTTTTTTTATTTTTAAAAAAATTGTAATAAAAGAATCATAATTAATTATTTACTTGGAAAAAAAAAATGCATCACTTTGGGGCATGATTCCTCTACTTATATCTAAAATATTATAAAAAAATATTATCATTTTATTGTGGTTAGGGTGGTCAGACAAACACCTATTTCTTATTTTTTCCCTGAAATTTAAGTACCACTGCATTGAAATTTGAAATTTTCACCAAATAGATTTTTATTTTTTTTTTAAAAACCTAGTATTTTAGAAACTACATTCAATTTGCTACAGATTCTATTCTTACATATTTTTGAAATAATATAGATAAATTATTCAAATTTTTACGTCAAGTTGCCTAACTCTGATTTTTTTGAATTTTTTGCCACTTAAGGGCCTATTTTTTCCATGATGATCCTGCACATACCCATATGAAAATTCATGAACTAAAAAATTGCAAGTTGAACAACAGGATGGGAAGTCCAACCTGCACCTTTTTATGTAGCCTATAAACCTAACGTGAATAATAACATGTAATTACTTCTATGGCTGCCAACAATGTGAAAAGAAAAAAACATGATCTTTGCATCTGGTGATAAAAAAATGAGTCAGTGAATTCAAACATTTGTGAACATAAAACTAAACATGCCCAACAGAAGAACATCAATCACAAAAAATAAAAAATTGCACCCTTCAGCTTACAACAAGCAAACATATAGAAACTACAACCCACAGTGTTTTCCAACATGCCTATAGTTTATTAATAAGAGAAATTTCAAACACAATTTCTATTGTAGTTGTCACTTGTTTTATATTTTGAAGATGTTACTTTCATTACATTCATATTGTGTAAACAAGAAAATGATTTCATTCCAAAAAAAGAGAAATAGTTGGCTATAGACATGAAAGCCATGTGTGAAAAGGTAGAAAAGTTTTGTAAATAACTTATCAAACAAAAAACCACTACATTCTCTAATGAGAAAGACACTCTCAAAGCTAACCAAAGAGCGGTTGAAAAGCTACAGACAAGTATTGAAGACATTCAAAACTCTATCCAAAAAATGGACGTCGTTGTCCTAAGGGATGATAAGGAAGCAACTTCTCCAAAGCTACAAATAAAATGTACTTTTTTTTCAATCATGCAAAAATTTAAACACAACAATATAATTTGTGATTTGGAAGACATTCATACTATTTTGTAACATTCCATGTTGCAAAACCATGGGTGTTAAGAAGCAAGCAACCCACCATGAGACAACCCTTTACATTTAAACAATGAGATTCAAATAACTAAAACCCAACACTATGTTTCCCATTTACAATTATTTTGTGCACTTCTTTTTTCAATTGACTAAAATTAAAACACAACAATGGAATGTGTGAATTTGAATACATTCATACTATTTTGTAACATTCTGTGTTGCAAAACCGTCAGTGTTAAGAAGCAAGCAACCCACCATGAGACAACCCTTTACATTTTAGCAGGGAGATTCAAATAACTGAAACCCAACATTGTGTTTTCCCAATTACAATTATTTTCTGCACTTTTTTTTCAATCATGCAACATTTAAACAGAACAATGGAATATGTGATTTCAAAGACATTCATAATGTCTTGTAACATTTCATGTTGCAAAACTGTGGGTGTTAAGAAGCAAGCAACCCACCATGACACAACCATTTACATTTAAACAAGGAGATTCAAATAATTGAAACCCAACATTGTATTTTCCAAATAATAATTATTTTTTGCACTTGATTTTTTGAATCATGTGAAAGTTCAACACAACAATGGAATGTGTGATTTCGAAGACATTCATACTGTCTTGTAACATTCCATGTTGCAAAACTGTAGGTGTTAAGAATGAAGCAACCTACTATGAGACAACCCTTTACATTTGAACAGGGAGATTCAAATAACTGAAACCCAACACTGTGTTTTCCAAATCATAATTATTTTTTGCACTTGATTTTTTGAATCATGCAAAAGTTCAGCACAACAATGGAATGTGTAATTTCGAAGACATTCATACTGTCTTGTAACATTTCATGTTGTAAAACTGTAGGTGTTAATAATCAAGCAACCTACCATGAGACAACCCTTTACATTTGAACAGGGAGATTCAAATAACTAAAACCCTTGACACTGTGTTTTCCAAATCACAATTATTTTCTGCACTTTTCTTTCAATCATGTGAAATTTAAACACAACAATGGAATGTGTGATTTTGAATAAATTCATACGGTTTTGTAACATTCCATTTTTCAAAACTGTAGGTGTTAAGATGAAAGAAACCCACCATGACACAACCCTTTCCATTTCAACTAGGAGATTCAAATAATTGAAACCCAACACTGTGTTTTCTGAATTACAATTATTTTGCGCACTTTTTTTTCAATCATGCAAAATTTTAAACACAACAATGGAATGTGTGATTTTGAAGAAAATTCATACTATCTTCTAACATTCCATGTCACCAAACCATGGGTGTTAAGAAGCAAGCAACCCACCATGAGACAACCATTTACATTTAAACAAGGAGATTCAAATAACTGAAACCCAACACTATGTTTTCCAAATCATAATTTTTTTTGCACTTGATTTTTTCAATCATGCGAAAGTTCAACACAACAATGGAATGTGTGATTTGGAAGACATTCATATTGTCTTGTAACATTACATGTTGCAAAACCGTAGGTGTTAAGAATCAAGCAACCTACCATGAGACAACCCTCTATATTTGAATAGGGAGATTCAAATAACTGAAACCAAACACTGTGTTTTCCCAATTGCAATTATTTTGTGCACTTTTTTCTTTCAATGGTGCAAAATTTAAACAAAACAATGGAATGTGTGATTTTCAAGACATTCCATGTTGTAAAATCATGGGTGTTAAGAATGAAGCAACCCACCCTGAGACAACCCTTTACATTTAAATAGGGAGATTCAAATAACTAAAACCCAACACTGTATTTCTCGTTTACAATTATTTTGTGCACATTTGTTTTTCAATGGTGCGAAGTTTAAACACAACAATCGAATGTGTGATTTCAAAGACATTCATATTGTCTTGTAACATTGCATGTTGCAAAACTGTGGGTGTTAAGAAGCAAGCAACCCACCATGAAAGAACCCTTTACATTTAGACAGGGAGATTCAAATAACTGAAACCAAACACTGTGTTTCCCATTTGCAATTATTTTGTGCACTTCTTTTTTCATTCAACTGAAATTAAAACACAACAATGGAATGTGTGAATTTGAAGACATTCATACTATTTTGTAACATTCCATGTTGCAAAATCCTGGGTGTTAAGAAGCAATCAACCCACCATGAGACAACCCTTTACATTTAAACAAGGAGATTCAAATAACGGAAACCCAACACTATGTTTCCCATTCACAATTATTTTGTGCAATTTTTTTTTCAATCAACTAAAATTTAAACACAACAATGGAATGTGTGATTTTGAAGAGATTCGTACTATTTTGTAACATTCCATGTTGCAAAACCGTGGGTGTGAAGAAGCAAGCAACCCACGATGACACAACCCTTTACATTTAAAGAGGGAGATTCAAATAACTGAAACCTAGCACTATGTTTCCCATTTACAATTATTTTGTGCACTTCTTTTTTCAATTGACTGAAATTAAAACACAACAATGGAATGTGTGAATTTGAACACATTCATACTATTTTGTAACATTCCATGTTGTAAAACCGTGGGTGTTAAGAAGCAAGCAACCCACCATGAGACAACCCTTTACATTTAAACAAGGAGATTCAAATAATTGAAACCCAACATTGTGTTTCCCATTCACAATTATTTTGTGCACTCCTTTTTTCAATCGGCTGGAATTAAAACACAAGAATGGAATGTGTGATTTGGAAGAAATTCATATTGTTTTGTAACATTCCATGTTGCAATACCATAGGTGTTAAGAAGCAAGCAACCCACCATGAGACAACACTTTTCCTTTCAACAAGGAGATTCAAATAACTGAAACCCAACACTATGTTTCCCATTCACAATTATTTTGTGCACCTTTTTTTTTCAATCAATTGAAATTTAAACACAACAATGGAATGTGTGATTTGGAAGACATTCATACTGTTTGGAATTCCCATTCACAATTATTTTTTGCACTTCTTTTTTCAATCAACTGAAATGAAAACACAACAATGGAATGTGTGAATTTGAAGGAATTCATACTATTTTGTAACATTCCATGTTGCAAAATCGTGGGTGTTAAGAAGCAAGTAACCCACCATGAGACAACCCTTTACATTTAAACAAGGAGATTCAAATAATTGAAACCCAACACTGTGTTTCCCATTCATAATTAGTTTGTGCACATTTTTTTTTCAATCAACTATAATTTAAACACAACAATGGAATGTGTGATTTTGAAGAGATTCGTATTGTTTTGTAACATTTCATGTTGCAAAACCGTGGGTGTGAAGAAGCAAGCAACCCACCATGACACAACCCTTTACATTTAAAGAGGGCGATTCAAATAACTGAAACCTAGCACTATTTTTCTCATTTACAATTATTTTGTGCACTTCTTTTTTCAATCGATTGAAATTAAAACACAATGAAATGTGTGAATTTGAACAAATTCATACTATTTTGTAACATTCCATGTGGTAAAATCATGGGTGTTAAAAAGAAAGCAACCCACCATGAGACAACCCTTTACATTTAAACAAGGAGATTCAAATAATTGAAACCCAACACTCTATTTACCATTCACAATTATTTTGTGCACTCCTTTTTTCAATCGACTAAAATTAAAACACAAGAACAGAATGTGTGATTTGGAAGAAATTCATACTATTTTGTAACATTCCATGTTGCAATACCATGGTTGTTAAGAAGCAAGCAACCCACCATGAGACAACACTTTGCATTTAAACAAGGAGATTCAAATAACTGAAACCCAACACTGTGTTTCCCATTCACAATTATTTTGTGCACTTTTTTTTTCAATCAACTAAAATTTAAACACAAGAATGGAATGTGTGATTTGGAAGACATTCATATTGTTTGGTAGCATTCCATGGTGAAAAACCGTGGGTGTTAAGAAGCAAGACACCCACCATGAGAAAACCCTTTTACATTTAAACGGAGAGATTCAAATAACTGAAACCCAACACTGTGTTTCCCATTTACAATTATTTTGTGCACTTCTTTTTTCAATCGACTGAAATTAAAACACAACAATGGAATGTGTGAATTTGAAGACATTCATACTATTTTGTAACATTCCATGTTGCAAAACCATGGGTGTTAAGAAGCAAGCAACCCACTATGAGACAACCCTTTACATTTAAACAAGGAGATTCAAATAACTGAAACCAACACTATGTTTCCCATTCACAATTATTTTGTGCACTTTTTTTTTTAATCAACTGAAATTTAAACACAACAATGGAATGTGTGAATTTTAAGACATTCATACTATTTTGTAACATTCCATGTTGCAAAACCATGGGTGTTAAGAAGGAAGCAACCAGCCCTTTACATTTAAACAAGGAGATTCAAGTAACTAAAACCCAACACTATGCTTTCCATTCACAATTATTTTGTACACTTTTTTTTTTTTTTTTCAATCAACTAAAATTTAAACACAACAATGGAATGTGTGGTTTGGAAGACATTCATACTATTTTTTAACATTCCATGTTGCAATACCATGGGTGTTAAGAATCAAGTAACCCACCATGAGACAACCCTTTACATTTAAACAAGGAGATTCAAATAAACTGAAACCCAACACTGTGTTTCCCATTCACAATTATTTTGTGCACTTTTTTTTTCAATCAACTAAAATTTAAAACACAATAATGGAATGTGTGATTTGGAAGACATTCATATTGTTTTGTAACATTCCATGTTGCAATACCATGGGTGTTAAGAAGCAAGCAACCCACCATGAGACAACCCTTTACATTTAAATAGGGAGATTCAAATAACTGAAACCCAACACTGTGTTTCCCATTTACAATTATTTTGTGCACTTCTTTTCTAAATCGATTGAAATTAAAATACAACAATGTAATGTGTGAATTTGAAGATATTCATACTATTTTGTAACATTCCAAGCTGCAAAACCATGTGTGTTAAGAAGCAAGAAACCCACCATGAGACAACCCTTTACATTTAAACAGGGAGATTCAAATAACTGAATCCCAACACTGTGTTTCCCATTTATAATTATTTTGTGCACTTCTTTTTTCAATCGACTGAAATTAAAACACAACAATGGAATGTATGAATTTGAAGAAATTCATACTATTTTGTAACATTCCATGTTGCAAAACCGTGGGTATTAAGAAGCAAGCAACCCACCATAAAGCAACTCTTTACATTTAAACAAGGAGATTCAAATAACTGAAACCCAACACTATGTTTCCCATTCACAATTATTTTGTGCACTTTTTTTTTCAATCAACTGAAATTTAAACACAACAATGGAATGTGTGATTTTGAAGACATTCGTACCTTTGTTTAAATTTCCATGTTGCAAAACCATGGGTGTTAAGAAGCAAGCAACCCACCATGAGACAACCCTTTACATTTAAACAAGGATATTCAAATAGCTAAAACCCAACACTGTGTTTCCCATTCACAATGATTGTGTACACTTTTTTTTTCAATCAACTGAAATTTAAACACAACAATGGAATGTGAGATTTTGAAGACATTCACACATTTAAACAATGGCATTCAAGAAACTGAAATACTCCACATCGTGTTTCCCAAATTTCAAATTAAAAGATCTTGTAAAACCCTCTGCTTGCAACCAAATTACCCCTCACCTCGATTTGGTCTATATTCTCCTCCAACTCCTCCACGTGCACTCCACACTTCAGCTTACAACCTTGATTTGTTCGGTATTCTCCTCCAAGTCGTCCACGTGCACTCATACCTTCAGCTTTCCCTTTCAACGTGCAAACTGTAAACAAATAGTATTTTCACCTTTCTTTCTCAAAACATAATAGCTCCCTGAAAAAGGCCCATGTCATTCTCCAATTTTCCCATGCTAGAAAAAAGAAACTTGTCGAGAAAGATTTTATGCCCACCTTTTCCCCTCGGCAATAGGTGGGAAAACCCATCTGACGGTGTCGTCAACTACTACCTAACCATCGCTGGACATCTCATCTTGTTTGACGCTTTACTCATTGATTGTCGGTCTGGCAGGCCCCGCACTACGACGTCTCATCATGTTATGTATGTTTCCATGTATGTTGTTATGTACGTTTTTCATGCATTTTTGTATGTACATAGGTGATTTTTGTCTAGTAGTTAGCCAACTCCGATTAATATCATACTTTTTTAACTTCATTCTTGCATAAGCGTAATATGTCATTAAATTTATCATAAGATTGAATATGTACATTATGTCATTAAATTTTTGAAAAGATGTTTATTTAGTTGTTTAGTTTAATATCAATATTATTAGGAAGTTTGAAAAGCATTATAGGTTGATTTAGTAATAATATTAATTATTAGTAACAACATTTTTTTATGTATTATAATAATTGTATTTGTTGAGTTTATTTTTAAAGTATTTAATAGAATAATGCATGAGGTTAATTATGAATTGTTGAGTAAGTGATTATAATCTGTGTATTCATAGAAAAGTGGTAGTTTCAATTCTTTCTTGTCTTTTTTACAAACAAAAATTCCACATATGAATGTTGCACTAAATTATTACAAAGTATGATAATTATGAGTTGATTTAGTAATTAGTGTAATCAATATTAAAGTTATCTTTGTACTTGGTTATTATTGAGCAAGACACTAATTGGTTCATGAGATCTCACTTGTGCAAACATTCTAAAAGATTTTTTTTGTTACCTTATCTATTGATTAGATGAGGTGTACAACCTTGTTCCTTCCAAATTCAAACATATGAGGTGATTAGTTGAAAGTACACACATGACTTAAGCACTAGGTCAACTCAAGTTGTACCTCATACACATATAGTCCACATGCTAATTTCAATGTAAATTAATATATCTTAATTTAAAAATATTTTATGGTGAATATTTATTTCATTAATAGGATGTAAATTGTATATAGAAATTATGCTAATTCATTTTGATGTATACACATATTTTTAATAAACAACATATTATTGTTGTTCTTTGTTATGTTTCCTTGTCATTACAATAATTGAATAGCCAAGAGCTCACATATAAGGTTTATTTTTGGTATTTTCTAATTCTTGAAAGGCATCTATTAGCTTACCTAAACCTACAATTTAAATCTAATGCATTTGTGACTTCCAAATTCTAGAGACTCGATTGTTCTTGTGATGATACTTCATGACAAGGTGGTTTTCAAAATTTAAAATCCTATTATTTTTATGAGTGATAGAACAATACTAACATTTAGGTGAAACACTTTCACCTCCTTTGTTTGGTCTCTACATGCATAAATAATAGCACATTACCATAAATATAAGGAAAATATATTATAGCTATGTTTTATATGATTTTATTATTGAAATTTGTCACTTGTAAATGATAGAAAACGTATGTCACATATTACATAGTTTTTTATCATAATTTTTTTTGTATATTTTAAGCTAATTTATTATACTTATCGTCTATGAATAAACTTGAGAAAAATAAAGGTAATAATTTTTTATTTAAACTATGGTCAAATCCTCAAAAAATAGGAGTAACATGGAATCATGACCTAAAGTCAAATAGGAAAACTTGAGAGGAAAAATAAATACATGGAACTAAAAAGGGAACAAACCACAAATCAAGCAAGTATATGGTCCCACAAGGGAAATAAACCTCAAATTACCCAATCAACATAAATAAAAGGAAACCAATACAATTAAGAAGATAGGGGAACATTAATAATGGGAGGGGTCCCTCAGCCATTAGGGTTGTCAAATCCACCATCTAATAAATCCTTGTCATCATCCATAGGCTCCCAACCATCATGAGTAACATTATTATATCATTGAGATCTTCATGGATTTGATTTTATTCAAACCTTATAAATTAAATAGAAAATTTCAATTGAAATAATTTTCTCAAAACACAAGGGTCTCATCCATGCCATTAAGAGGGAATGGCGTGGTATGGAGATATAGACCACCCACTTTGGTAGCTAGAGGGTTGATGTGGAGACAAGGTCTAGTCAAAGTGATGCCACATTAGTGTTGGTCATAGACGAGTAGTGGTGTCATTCCTATATTATACATTGATATGAATACTAACCCATAATTTATTTTAAAACAATCACTAAATTTATTTATTTGTCACTCTAGTCTTGGTAGTGAATTGTGTGCACTCAAAAATGTTGTGTATGTAATACAATAAAGAGCATTTCATATCATTGCGAGGAAGAATATCCTTTGAGGTGGGTAATGTAAAGTCTATTCCACATACTCAATGATACTAAGATAATCCTAATTAAATAGTATGATTTCACTACTTGTGATGTCTCAAGGAGGAATATTCATAAGGTGTTCCCCCTTTAGCTCCTTAGTGAGATTAGATTGGTCATGCTTTAGAGATGTGACCTAAATCTAAAATTTATTGAAGCCTCTCACTAAGCATAAAAAACCAATTTAAAAGCTAATGACTAAATTATTGATTAAAAAAATAACTAACAAACATATACTACTATACAAGGGGATAAATTATTACATTTGGTTCTAAAATATAACATTAACTATTAATACTTGGAAATATATGACTTCAACTAATAGCTAAAGACATTAATCTGACAAATAAATATTAATTCCAATTACAAACCATTTCACATCAACATTATTATTCTTGATTGAACCTAGTAAAGTACCTTTAATTTTGTTCAAGATTCTCAATTATGCCTGGTGAGGGAGAAATAGTATTTAAAATTACTAATTATCCACTAAAATATTTTTCTAGTTGATTTATCAATGTATATATTAATAGAACTTTATCTTATTTATAACTCAAATTTATAACATTATTAAGTTTTTCTTATTTATCTAATGGTTCTCTAAATTTTTTCCCCATATTTTAAAATCACTTTCGATAAAAGAAAATGTGATATGACAACCATCATATAGACCAAAAATCTAATAAGCTCACTAATTTCAAAATAAGTTTCATAAATACAAATTAGAAACTCTAAGAGCCCAAAATTCCTCTTCCTTTCTCACATGTGCAAGTGCTCTCTTGTAGGTTAAATGAGGTGGATAGAAACTTGGGAGGTGTCTTGAATCTCCTCCATGGTTACATATATCTCTCTCCCTTATTATTATTGTTATTATTATTATTATTATTTTCTTGTAAGTTTTTCCACATTTTTTAAACTAGATTTAAAATAACATTGTTATATGCATATACATTTTCCCTCCTTTTTTTTTCTTACTAAATTTAAAATTAAACATCTATATATTTACACACTAATAAAAATGAGGAATAATATAGATATGTATGTACATTAGATATGTATTAAAAATAAATAATTGTTTTTTACATGTTTAAACATAAAAATAAAATTTCTTATTTTATTTTTTATTTAAAAACATTGGTTCATAGGGGCTAGCATTTGGAATGATGTAACCCTCGTTAAGGGAACTTGACACCATCAAGGGATAAAAACCTTGTTTATTGGGGGTAAGAACCTTTTTAATTGTAACATTGTTGTGGCAAGTTGAAGAGAGCCTACCCAATTGTAACAAGGCTAAGGATGGGGTTGGGTGTAATCCCCACATAGTTGTATTAAGACTACAACTAGGTTGGGTTCAAGCCTTGACCAACAAGATATCAACCCTCTTATTTTTTGGTTATTTATTATTTATTATTTTTTATCTTTTAAAAAAAATATTATCCCTTAATTTTTTAAAGAACATCTATCTATCTATTTATCTATCTATCTATCTATCTATCTATCTATCTATCTATCTATCTATCTATCTATTGTATAATTTACACACACATTTATGTATGTATAAAGTGTGTGTATGTGTATGTATTTATATGTGTTTATATGTACATACACATATATATGTATTTATGTATGTATGCATGTATATATGTATATTACTATTTATTAGATTATTTATTTATTTCTTAAAATTTATATTTTCTTGAAAAGTAATATACATATTATTTTAATTACTAATATATATCAATAAATTTACTTCCAAAATATATACAAGCATATATATTGATGCATATATTATAATAAGGTGTTAAATGAATTAGATGTAAATATACACACATTTTCCAATATACTAAAAACTAACAAACTAAACATTTTCAAACACTCTAATAAACTTTTTTTTTGTAATGGATATGATAATAGAATATTTTTCAATTTTTTTTATAACAATGAATAATAATAATGATAAAGAAAATAACAAACACTCTTTACAACACCACATTTTCTTCTCTTCACATACAAATAAGTTCTCATATGAAGATAAAAATCCCCTTCTTTCATAATAAAGGAACTTGTAAAAATATTTTTTAAAGAAATAGATAACTCCACATGTCATGGTAAGCCCTTCACACCAATCCTTCATCTTGCAAAATAAAACTTTGCATTCACATCCAATGGAGGTGTGTTCACCTACCAACCATAGGGCTTTCATACAAGCCCACCCCTAAGATAGGAGGTTCTCAATAAATTAGGTTATCACAACATAAGAAAAGGGGAATACACTAACACACACAAGAAAATCCAAGGCTAAGATACCATACTTAAAACTATGTCAAGATCCATAGAATATGTGGAGATAAGTGGATTCTTTGTGCACTTGGGGAAAACAATCAAATATTAACTCAAGAATTTATTCTCAAATCCATATATAAAAAATATTTCACACAAAATTCCATCACAAAACATTTTCATCTCATCACAAGATCACCCTCAACAATCTCCTATATATGCACAAAAATGCCCATTAACTAATTTTTTTACCAAATAATGTATTTATTTGAGGATTTTACTCCTCTCTTAACCCCTCTCATGACTTAATATCATCTATGTTTAAGACAAGACAACACTTCCATTTCCCATTACATTAACTACACACATGAAGAATAAATAAATAAAAAGAGTAGATCAACAAGAACAACACTCACATACATTTATATTCAAGAAAGTATACAATTTGCATACTAAGAAAGTAATAGGAAGAGTGAATCCTACCTCTAATGGCTTACCAAAATGGTGGGTTGCTCTTGGTGAAGTCCCTTCCAAGAATTTCCCCTTCAAAATTTCCTCTCATAAGTGCTCCAATCTCACAAGCCTCTATTTTATCCAACACAAGATTCCAAAAAAAGAGCTAAAAATACCCCCTTCCACCTTTGAAGAGGGATATAAATAATAATTTCCATGTCATTCATCCTCTCACAATGAGAGGGTGATGCATGGTCTCCAACTCATCCTCTCCTCAACCCCTCACACTAATCCCAAGGAGTCACATGACCTTCATGTGTTCACACATATGTGAGACCTAAGAATAAGGAGTGCACTTGCACAATCTTCATTACATAACTCCTAGGGTATTCTCTCACATGTGTGATACATGAGGATAAGGAGTATAATTTTATAATTTCCTCTATATAAATCCCCTTTGGTATGCTCCTACATGTGTGAGGCATTGGGATAAGTAATTTAGTTGTGCACTCTTCTCTAAAATCCAGCTGGCCCATATGCTCCCACATGTGTTAAACATGGAAATGGAGGTGCACATGAAAAGAAACTATATACACAATATTTTAGGAAGGGGAGGATTGGATGGTAAAATTTAACACTTCATCTCCTCATGCTAGTCACATCAATCTTCCCAAGGGACTTTAGAAGGTTCAAATATATCCCAAAGGCTAAGATATATAGCCCAACCAATGCTCACCCCCTAGTTACTTACCCTAGGGACCTAATTACACCTAAAAAATAAAGGAAATATTTTTATAAGCTTTTAAAATTCCTTAAGGTCCAAAATTGAGCTTTTCCACCAAGGAAAATCTTCATCCCAAAATACAATAAAAAATAGCCTTAGGGCAAGCTAAAATTAATAAATAAATAATTGAAATTATAAAATTAACTTTAAACATACAACCATATAAAATAAGGCCTTAGTCCACTCATACACTAAATTAAAGGTGTCACTAGAAAACACAAACAATACTTTTTAGAGGACCTACAAATTTTTCCATAGGCCAAGGAAAACACCTATACACTTGTAAAAAGTGTCAATAGATCCCACAATAGCCACAAATAATAATCATAATTTAAATATCGTGTAATTTATAAGTTTTGTGATTTGCTTATTTATCAATAATAAATATTCATGATTTAAATTTACTATCAAAATTAAACATGCACAATTGAAATTTATCATATAATATCATTTCATATAGATATATTTCCAAAATTTCACCATTTAAACATCCAAAATTAGAGCATTACTTCAAAATAAAAATTAAATTAAATAGATAGGGTCTCTAAAATAATTAAAATTCACACTCAAAACATAGTCATAAATAAGGAATATGTATGCAACCCCTAATTCCACATATAAGTAATATGAGTAAATCATACTCATTAACTAGCTAAATCATCATAATAATATTGCAAGAATCATCTAATCTAATCATGTAGTATAAATATAATATAAATGTGTAAATCCATGAGTATCAATATCCAAAATAATTTTATCATATTTATTTGAAAAATAATAAAAGGGTGGGCCTCATAAGTGGCTCTTTTTAATGGTTGTGTGGATGGTAGTGTGAGGACTCCAAATAGTTGAGCCTCTAATAATGGTGCAAAGATCTAAAATAAGTAGGTGGTGGAGGTGAAACCCTATCCACATTACAAGGGGAATTCCCCCATTGATCTAGGAAAATTTGAAGGTGTTGCATTTTCAATACAACTTGGTTGGCTTAGATTTCGATCTACATGAATGCATTAGAAATCACTAATAATTTGGAGTGAACAGAAAAGTTAGCATCCATAATAGAATGAGTAAAATATTATAATTTATATTTTCCTAAATACAAAAAAGAGTCTACAATTTGGAAGCATGCTATAGCTAGAAATTTTTTGTCATAAATTTGACCCCATCCCCTAGGACATTGTGCCATGTGAATAATTCAAGCAATAAAGGTTATTAAAAAAAACATTTGATCATTTCCAATAATGTGAATACGCACAAAATATCATAATATGTGAAGTTAGGTTTTAGGTTTCTCACAAAAAGTACATCTTGAATTAGAAATAACAAGATGTATCAAAGAGGTTCTAATTAGGAAAGCTTATTAGATAAAACACCAAGAAAACTAGGTAATTTTGGGCCCCACAATTACATTATAGATTGTAAAAAACCATTTAGTCCAAATAAAGTTAGAGGAGTACAAATAATATATACTATTGAAAATTTGAACCATGGGCAGGTTAGAAGAGAGTCACCTATAACCTTTATTCCCCGTGCAATTATAAACTAGAGTATTGACATACCAATTCTAGTCCTTCCACCATGGCCTAATGGAGTGCACATAAATTTTTTACATATACTAAGAAAGAATGAGATTAATAATTATCTACTAGGTTTCTTGGTTAGATTGGATTAAATTAAATTTGGTCCTAGATTGAGGCCAATAAACCCAAGTGGAATTATTCTTAGAGTACAAACCCTAGAGATGCATGATTCCCCTTTTGAAGAACTTGAGAGAATAAATTTGGGGTGTGACCACCAACAATGTATATTGAAAAAATATGATGGGAGGCCATCATATAGAGTGATGGTTGATGGATAAGATATTATGAAATCCATCCCCATTCTAAAAAAAACCATGACAATAGTTTCCCAAGATTTTTGAATAATTATTGTGACAAAAGTGCCACCAATTTTAATTGTTACAAGATAAATTGCAAGGGATTTCAATCCAAGACCATTCCAAGTTAGACACCCATATGGTGAACTAGATACAATGTAATTTATTAATATAAAATTTTAGGGTTCATTACCATCACAAGCTCTAACTATCCATTTAGCACAAAGATAAATACATTATATTTGATATTACTAAGGCCTAGCCCATCAATATTTCTTAATGTATAGTAAATATCCTATGAAACATGGTGAAACCATTTATTCCAATCTAAGTTGGTCCAAATAATTCCACATGAACTTTTTAAGCTTGTAGTATGCCATTTTATAGGGATCTTATCAAGAGGAGTAATGCACATGCATCATAGTAATAAGTTTCAAGATAAATTTTGGAACTTACCTACCAAAAAAAAGAGGTTTTTTAATCTAATAGGAAATACTTTTCTAATTATATCAAATAATATATTTCCAAATATGAGATTGGAAAGCTTGAAACTAAAGGTAATCCCTTGGAAATTAAAAAAAAAAACATGATCAATGGATTTCCATTCAAAAGTATGAAGAAAAATAAGGGGTTGGAAATAGGATTGTCTATAATACTATGTCAAGGTTATTCCACCAAATAATAAAGACTAAAGCTAATAAAAAAGTATTAAGATTCTTGATTTTTTTTTAAATGTTTACCTCATAGTCAAGAAGAATTAGGATGGAGTCACTTGCAAAGTGCTCATTGACTAGTTGCTAAGAAGCATTTCTATAAAGGGAAATTCCTTTGACATGTTATTGTGAAATGGTATTTTGTAAGATGATAGTTGAACCATTTAGTAGCTAGCATCTAAAGTGAAGGTGAAAAAGGGAAACCTTTCCTCGTATAACAAAAGAGGCCATTTTTTTTCTATTGAACACCATTAATTGTTAGGTAGGAAAAATAATCTATAAAGAGTGTTTGGATTGACTAAGTGATGATGGGACTAAATCCAAGATCCATGAGACAAGAATGAAATGTCATCATAAGCCTTTTTAAAATTAATTTTGATGAAAACCTACCATTGATTAGACTTTTTGGGTCTCATTCTATACCTTCCTAAACTATAATATCATTGTAAAGGATGTATATACTTTATATGAATCTACTATAGTCAAGGTGAACCAAAAATAGGATGAAATTCCTAATTCACATGACTAAATCCTTGGTAATGTTTTTCTAGGAGATGTTCAAGAGGGTGTCATGCTTTCAATTGTAAATAAACTCCAAATCATCATCTTTAGATATGAAATTGATATTCTCTTCTATTGGTATTATATGCTTCTAGATTAAATTTAAATAATTTGTTGCCAACATCATCATAAATAATTTTATAAAATTCACATGGGTTACCATCACAAATAGGCTATTTATCATTAGACATATCAAATGAAAAAAATCAAAGATCCTTTTGAGATATATTTCTTTCACAAGAAGCAAATGACTGCCTCTAAAAAGCACCTATTATATGCTCACTTCTGTGTTAATGTTGAATAGTCTACAAATATTTGTTCAATTGTGAAGATTAACTCTAAGCTTGGGATCTAGGAGCAAGTGGTGGAATTTGAATCTATTTCTTTTGCTTGTTTCCACTGCAAAAAAGTGGGTCAGTGGGCAAAAATTTTTCCTTTGAAGGTGCAGAATCTAGTTGTAAAGCAGTGGAGAGAAAAAGAAAAGGGTCTTGGGGTTGAGGATGCATCTACGAGTCTAGTGGGGAAGTCATGAGTTGTTCTTGAGAATGTGGTGTATGTGGTTTCAGACAAGAATAATTTGGTTTCCGAGGGATTAGACAAAAATGAGAATGGTATGGCTTTAGAGCTAGTTTTTGATAATGTTGTGACTCCACCTGGCCCTAAGAGAGGTGAAAAGTGGATTCAATATGTCTTTGGGTCCCTCTTCTGCAAAGGAGTAGGAAGCTTTGAAATTTGAGGTTGGTGGTTTGGTGTCTTCACCTCTGGTGTCTCCATATATTGGGGTTTTCAAGTCACCACATGTTGGTAGCAATTCCTCTTCTATGCTTGAGGGTTCAGAGGATTGTTTGAGTTGCAAGCCTTCCCAGAAGGAAACTGAAGAAATGGTCGAACCCCGCTAGACTACGGGTTTGAGCCGAGAGGCAAGGGTTGCTCTCCTTTGCAAGTCACTAGGGATAAGGAGAATTGAATAGATATTTCTGATGGGACTTCGAGGACTTTATTAGAGATGTGCTCTAAGAGTTCCCCCCACAAGTTCTCATGAAGATCATATCCTGGAACATGAGAGGATTAAATCACCCCCACAAACATGATCTCCTTTCAAATCTGTTAAGGGATCATAAACCTGATATTATTTTGATTCAAGAAACTAAAATGGGGTTGGATAAGTTGTCTAGACTTAAAAACAAGCTCTTCAAAGACTATGGTATGCATTTATTTGAGGTGGCTAGGAATCTAAAGATGATTCAGGGCTTGCCGGAGTTTGAAGATTGTAATCATGTGGCTACTTGTTTCATCAATGTTTGTGATAAGTTCTCTTGGACTCTTTCTAATATTTACACACCTAATAGTAAGAGTGTTAGGAAGAAATTTTGGGAAAATTATCTTAGTTCCTTTAAATATCTACATCCCATTTTTACTTGGTTGGTTATGGGGGATTTAATACCCCATTGCATGATGCTGAAAAAATGGATGGGTCTCAGATTGTGAATAAGAGAAATTTTGATCTCATGAATCTTATTAATGATAATGCTCTTCTTGGTTTGGATCTCAAAAGGGCCTCCTTCACTTGGTCTAACTGGAATGTGCATGAAACTTTGATTCAGGTTAAGCTTGATCAGGGCGTTATCTCTCTTGATTGGATTATTTCTTATTCTTGCTCTCTTTCGGCCCTGACTAGGTTGGGGTCTGATCACTTTCCTCTCCCCCTTTCGGTGGACCTACTGCGGAGGAGGAAAAAATTTCCCTTTAGATTTGAAAAAATGTGGACTTGTCATCCTAACCTAAAAGGTTTGATTCAAGCCTAGTGGAATATTTAGGTGGATGGCTCAGCCATGTACAGGGTTGCCAAGAAATTGGCTAATGTTAAAAATAATGTTAGGAGATGGAATAGATTATCTTTTGGGAAATTTTTTGTTGAGAAGGAGGTTTTTAATGAGGATCTTTTCACTGTTCAACGATTAATTTAGGCATATGGTTATGATCAAGGTCTTATTCGGAAGGAAAATGTTCTTTTGCCTAGGCTACATAATATTGTAGCTAAGGAGGAATTTTGGAAACAAAGGTATAGAATCATGTGGTTAAAAATTGGGGATAGGTATATGAGGTTCTTTCACCTTTCTACATTGAAACATCATGCCTCCAATCGTATATCTATAAGGCTCAATAACCGAGTGCTAGATAATGAGGTGGATCTTCAGCAGTCTGCATCATATTTTTTCTCTAATCTATTATCTGTGCATGGTGTGTTGGACTCTATGTGTCAATGTGATGTAGGGAGAAGGACATTGAGTTCAAATTGAGGAATGAGAAATTCAATTGGGGAGAAGGCGATCCAGGAGAAGGCCCTTGAGGTTGAATTGAGGAAGAACTAGGAAATGATCTTAAAAGAGTAGCACCACTTAAGTTTGATGGTAAAGCCATCAGAACAAGAGCTAAGGCATGGATCATTGAGATGGAGAAATATTTTGGACTCCGTAACCTATCCGACCAGACTAAATTTGTGTGAGCTATGCATTAGCTTTCAAGAGAAGTAGCTACTTGGTGGGACAATGAAAAGACAAAAGGGAATCTTCAGCCTGGTGAGCTCACTTGGGAACTATTCCTCCAATATTTTAGGAAGAGATGGTTATCATAGCTCCTTTTTGACAAGAAGGTGACAAAATTCCAAAACCTAACTTAGGGGAGCATGATTGTGACCCAATACTAGGAAAAGTTCACCAATCTACCGAAGTATGTGCCTCAATATCAAGGAGATGAATATTTATGTATTTGAAAGTTCATATTGGGACTTAGATCCCATATTGGAGTAGAATTGGACATTCATGATCCTCACACCATGAACGAAGTCTTCCAGAAGACCATCAAACATGAGCAAAAATTGCAGCAGCTATTCAATTGCCACAACAATTGAAATCTAAGTCGTGGTTTGGAAACAAGAAGTTTTAGAAAGGAGACAAGGCCCACCAGATCTGTAATATCAAGAGGGGAAGTGAGTCACAAGAGAAAGTTGAAGGTGGTAGTGGAGGAAATAGCAAGAAGGAAAACAACAACAAAAGCAGTGAGGACCAAAAGTAGAAGGGCTTGAGGGAAGACATGGTAGGTCGCAAAGGGCCTCACAATAGGTTCTATACTTGTGGAGGTGATCATTATGTCTCTAACTATCTGCAAAGGTTGAAGTCACGAAGGGAAGAAAACTATCAACAGTCTCAACATCATCAGGTCTACATTGTAATGGATAACAAGAAGGTAGAGTATCAAGCTTCTCCAATCTAGTTGACAGGTAAGCTCTATGGATGAATTGTCTCTATTTTAATTGATATCAAAGCTACTAAATATTTTCTAGACCCTAGAGTAATGTCCAAGATACCTATTAGACCAAGATACATGGAAAAATCATGGATAGTCCAATATGGAAATCGAGTAGAGAGGAGGGTAAATACCTGTCTCTTTTGCAGTGAGTTAGAGCTTCCAATCTTCCAAATCTAGGTCAACCTGTATGTGGTACCCTTAGGCTCATACAATGTAATTTTTGGGATAAACTGGTTAACCGAGCATATGTCTATAGTGAATTGTGAGGATAAGATAGTTAGTTGTCTAGATGATTATGGGAACCCAATCGAGATTTGTGGGATGCAAAGACCCGTAGAGATTAGAAAGATCTCGACTATGCAGCTCAAAAAGGCTCGTCAAAAGGGATGTGCTATTTATGTTGTGCATATTGAAGCGGCCCTAACAACAAGGAACCATATCTAGATAACTACCCTATCTTTAAGTAGTTCTAAGATGTATTCCCTGATGAACTCATAGAGTTACCTTTGAAATGGGAATTTTACTTCTCTATTGACCTAGTACCGGGAACTGAGCGTCAATCGAAAGCACCATATCAGATGACCACTACCAAACATTATGAGTTGAAGAACTAGTTAATGGAGTTGCTAAACAAAGGGCTCATACTTGACCTAGAGTGCCTCCTTGGGGAGCACTAGCTATCTTTGTGAAAAATAAGGATGGAACCTTGCATCTGTATATAGACTATCAGATGTTAAACAAGGTGACCATCAAAATTGATATCCACTCCTAAGGATCGATGAGTTATTTGACTAGATGAAGGGAGTGACAGTGTTCTCCAAAATCAATCTTAGGTTGGGATACCATCAACTGAGAATAAAGGAAGAAGATATTTTGAAGACTACCTTTCAAACTTGGTATGGACATTATGAGTTCACTATGGTACCTTTTGGTTTGACCAACGCACACACAACTTTCATGAATCTCATGAATAGTGTGTTTAGAGATTTCTTGGATGACTTTGTTTTGATTTTCATAAATGACATCCTAGTTTACTCAAATTCTATTGAGGAGAATGATAGGAACTTGAGGATAGTTTTATATTGTCTAAGAGAGAAGAAACTCTTTGGGAAGCTATCCAAGTGCTTGTTTTATCAAGAAAGGGTGCACTATCTAGGACATATTATTTCAGTTGAGGGAGTCTCTGTAGACCCCGAGAAGATTAAAGCGATCATGGAATGGCCAATGCCACTAAATGTGATAGAAGTTCATAGTTTTATGGGCCTCACATGATACTATAGAAAGTACATGCAAAAGATTTCCTAGATTGTGTCTCCAATCACGTCACTCCAAAGAAAAGGAACACAGTTTGAATGGACCGAGAAGTGTTAACAAGAATTCCAACTCATAAAGGAGAGGCTTATGATAGCCCCAGTGTTGACCATCCCTAATCCTAATGGAAGATTCACTATAATCACAAATGCTTCAGGAGAGGGAGTGGGAGTAGTGCTAATGTAGGATGGACAAGTGGTAGCATATGGATCAAGAAAGCTTAAATAACACGAGGTGAATTAAGTGCCACATGACTTAGAGTTGGCCACAATAGTTCATGCCTTGTAGATGTGGAGACATTATCTCTTGGTAAATCCATTTGATCTCAAGACAGACCATTTGGGATTGAGATACATTTTTACTCAGCCAAACCTTAATGCATGGTAGAGAAGGTGATTAGAATTCCTTAATGAGTATGACTTCAAAATTGAGTATATAAAAGGAAAAGAGAATAGAGTGCTTGATGCCCTTAGTAGATGAAGACATTTGGAAGCCATGATATTGACAAGGCCTAATCTGAGACAATAGGTGACACAACATTTACAAGGGGTGGGCACTATGAAAGAGTGAAGAGCACCCTAGCAAAGAATCCATTAGATCATTGGTTCAATGGGTATAAGTTTGAACCAGATGGAATTTTGAGATACCAGAAAAGGATGTGCATTCTAGAATCTAGAGAGTTGAGGAAGTTGGTTCTAGAAGAAGTTCATAATGCACCTTATTCAGGACATCCCAGAGTCTCCAAAATGATCACAAAATTGAAAACTCTATACTTTTGGTCTAAACTCAAGAAGGATGTAGTGGAGTATGTATCCAAATGCTTAGAATGTCAGCGAGTCAAAGTTGAACATGTACATCCAATCCAACAAGGCTATTGTATCCTCATGACACACTTGAGTATAAATGACAGGTGATCAGTATGGACTTCGTATAGGGGTTACCTTTGAGCAAGAATCGACATGATGTTATCTTGGTTGTGATTGATAAGTTGGCCCAAGGTGGAAGAATTCATCTTGGGGAACCTAAAGGATGGATCATTGACCATGGCCAAGAGATTTTTCTAGGAGATCTTTCGTTTACATGGAATTCCATAGACTATCATTTCTGATAGGAACACTCAGATGACTTCAATATTTTGGATGACCTTGAATGTCACATTAGGAACCAAGTTGAATTTCAGCTCAGCTTACCATCCTCAGACCAACGAACAAATGGAGAGGGTGAATTAGGTAGTTGAAGATCTCCTCTGAATGTACTACATGGACCAATATCATAAGTGGGAAGAATACTTACCATTGGTAGATTTTTCTTACAATAACTCCTATCACACATCTCTAGGTATGGCACCATTAAAATCTCTTTATGGGAAGAAGTTTCGTACATCCATCAGTTGGAGTAGATTGGAAGACAGGATCATAATAGATCCTGAAATGCTCTGGGAAATGGAAGAACAACTGAGAGTTATTAAGGTCAGACTAAAGGAGGTGATAGACAGACAAAAGTGTTATGCCGACAAGAATATAACTTTTAGGAAGTTTGTAGCAGGGGATAAAGTCTTCTTAAGAGTCAAACCTCATAAAATTTTCATTTCCTTTGGAAAGTCTTCCAAGTTAGCCGCAAGATATGTGGGTCCATTTGATGTCTTGGAAGTGATCAACCCAGTTGCTTATAGACTTTCTCTACCACCTACTCTGGCTTAACTTCATAATTTGTTTCATGTTTCTTTGCTTAAGCCATATCATCCTGATGTAGCTCATATGCTTGATTGGAAAACTTTGCAGGTATAGGACCCAGGAGTGGTGCTATTGGAGCCCATTAGAATCCTGGATATACACAATGTTAAGTTGTGGAGCATAGACATTGCTCAGTTTAAGTTCTGATGGGACTAGTATCCAGAAGATAGTGTTACTTGGGAGGATGTGGAAGAAATAGAATTCTCCTTCCCACATTTTCTTTCTTAGAAAGAGACTCTTGCTATTTTCTATATATTGTTGTTTGAATGTTTTGGATTGAATTCTATGAAGTTTTTGCTTGGAAAAAGTATGAAATGATGTTGAAAGAAATTTATATGGTCTAATTTTTGACTAATTAGACATTGGGACGATGTCTCTTCCAAGAGGGGAATGATTTCATATCCCAAATTTTTATTGCATTTAAACTATAATAGGTTAAATTGAACAATTGACGAAATTCAATATGTTGAATGATAAATTTGATATTTTTAAAATGTTTGAAAGAAGTTGACCATATTTTGACTTTGTGATCTTATGAAATATCTTATACATTATCGTGATTGAACATTACTGATGAACTATGCAAGTGCAAGTGTGTTCAAATGCAGGAAAGCAGGTTGAAGGACAAGAACATGATTGAGGTAGGATTGTTTAGCCAGATTGAATGGTAAGCTTGATGGAATCTGGGTGCACACACCACTAAACTACATTATATTTTCATTTAAACTTTCATATAGAAGATTATATTGATCTAATTCAGAATGATTCAATGATTAAAAAAAATAGGCTTGTGGAATGTTATACATGTGATTTCTTATTCAATTTGTCTATTTTGATCTCATTTTTTCAAAATTCAAAAGAAAATGATAGCACAGTTAAACATATATGTATGTATTTAAAAAAGGAATACTTAAAGGATAAGAAAACAACTTCATTTAGAAGCTAATGTTTGAGTAAAATAAAAGTTCATTCTTTATTTAAAAGTGATTAAACACAATATTGTTATAGAATGAAATAGTGATATATATATATATATGTACACACACACACACACATATATATATCCCTTATAAAAGGAATATGGGATCAAATTTATCAAATATTATTGTTGATTTCAAATAACATTGTAAAGAAAATAATTTTTTTTTAAATGCCATAAGAAGATATTATGGAAGAGTGGTCTACAATCAAATTGAAGGATAAGATATTCGAATGTAGTAGTGGGTGGCTAATTGATGGTAATAATGAAGTGAAACAACCCCTTAATGGAGCAAACAGATAAGGGAGAACATGTTTCCATTTTTAGTGATATGAAATTCTTGCAAGGAATTGGGAGAAGATGGACTATGGTGACGAGGATTGAGGAGAAAAGAAGGCAAGATAATCAACCTAACTAGGAAGGAAGAAAAGCCGAGGAAAAGGCCCACAAAATAGAGGTAGATCAATGGCTTTTGTGTATGCATGATTTCCAGTACAATCTATTTGTAAACTTGCAATTCTTTTCATATTGATGATTCCATTCGAAATGATATTAAACCATTAGATGTCTATTTATATGCAAGTGTATTTTGCTTTGAAGCTTGAAAGACATTGTATGTATTTGATCATTTTCTCTATCATGTTGCAAGGGCCTTACAGACCATCCCTTGCATGCACTAGATTCGTGCATGCTCTTCCTGTCAACACGTTGTCTGATCATGTTTATGCACTATATGTTTTATGTTATCACCCTCTATTCATTTGATCTCTTGCATATGTGTTTTATTAGCCATTTTCATGACTATTCGGTTGAGATAGATAGCCAAAGTTTTCTTGATTTGTAATGGTTTTAAAATTGTTTACTGTCTCCCTCTAAGGGAAGCAACAACTTTCTCCAATATTAACCTCCATATTATTGTTTTTCTCTATGTTGAGAAGACCGAATAAGTATTCCAAACCATATGGGTGTGTGGGTCTTAGTAATTGTTCTTAGAACGATGGATAGACATTTTTGTTCTTTAACATCTCACATCATTCACAATGAATGATGGCTGAACGATTGTATCATTCCACTTTTATTTATGTTGGCATGATCGCTAAGATCGTATAACAGTATTCCATTATAACAAATATTTAATCATTCTTTAGAATGATTATCATCATCATCGATCTCAAGAGATGCTTGTAATGTTAGAGTTCACTAGTCTTTCTTGCATGCACGTTATCATTCCATGGAACGATACTTAAAATATGTCCTTAGAATGATTACCATGAGTGATTCTTACCAAAATTATCATTTGAGCAATGAAGGACGATGATCAACATTTACAAATGTTTCAACTATAGTTACTATTAAGAATAAAAATAAATAGTTGTTTGACTAGATTATTCATTCCTCAGAATGACAATGGCATGAATATGTTTAATAACTACCAGAAATATGAAAGTGGGTTTCTCCATAACCCAAACAATAATAAAATTGTTCCATTTTTATATGTGTATTATTATTTTAAAATGACAAGCATGTCATTCGATTCCTTTTACTTTGCACAAAATGATAATAGTATTGTTTAACTTATTTATATAACTATGTATCCAAAATTATTGTATCCTTGGTTGAATACATGGAGCACTAGTTAACTTGAAACTATTTATGAGACACATTGACACAGTAACACGCAATTTTTTGTAAACAACATGGTTATGATACAAACAGTGTACCAGTATGAACTAACTATTTTAAATATAACTATTCTTCTTCTTTGAAAAGGAAAATTTACACCTTGTATAACTGGCAATTGATATGACAATCTAAAGCAATAATTTGAACGAAAGAAATCTATTATAATGGTATTTATTTTAGAATATATTCACAAATATATTATCTAAAGTTGGCACATAGACCTTCATCTACGTACATATTGTACATACTTGTGACATATCTTATTTGTTACTTATTTTACTCATTTTTCTTTTGTAAAGTATACCAATTTATGTTAATTATGAAGTGGTAGAAGAAATTGAATGTAATCATGTGGAAAGTTAATGTATGAAATAAATAGATAATGAAATGAACATAACCACTTGATTTTTCCTTTTGAATTTCTCAAGTTGTTGAATAAAGTAGATTGAATTATTTTTTCATTGATATGTGTTAAAGAATATACTCTTTGCTTAGTAGAGTAGCAACACCTAAGTAGACTAGAGCACCTCAGGTTAGATTCTACTTGAGGGTAGATAGTTGCTAAGGAATATACTCATGTTGTTGAAAGTTACCTTCCTGGACAAGTGCTGAAATGAAGTACAGAGGGTATAGGTTTTTCTTTATCCAAAACCTACCTTTTGTTGCAACATTTTTTATGCTTGGCCAAGCAATTAGCCCATTATGAATATATGGAATTATATGTGATGACACTCCCTGCCATTTGTAGCATAGGTATTGCATTTTTATAACCATAGATAGAGATGCATGTTGATGTTTGGGAACACACCAGATTCCACCTTGCAAATTGTTCTCTTGCTAAACTTTCTATGAAGGGTTAGATATTCTTCGAGTAGGAAGAATTTCGGGGAAGCGTAAGCTTCATAGTTGGGTGATAAAGCACCTAAGCCATGTTCTCATCCACTAGTGGAGGCGAGCATAAAAAGGAAACCTTGGAAGTTTTCAATTTATTAAAAGATTATGATGTAACCTTGTTGTAGTTTATATTTTTTATTGACTTTGTGGCAAAATGAACCAAGTCAACTTGGATATTGTAAATTGACATTTTGAAATGAATATATATTCTGACTCATATTTTAATTAGACATTTGTTTCTATGAAAGAAAATAGTTGATTAAGTTATGTATTTTTAAAATTCAATATTCATAATGTCATTTGCAATTAATATTTAAGTAGTAATTAGAATGGGTTATTACATTTTCAAAGTTGCAAAAGTTGTCAAGAAAGTTTTCATCACACAAAAACTCAATTTTAGAATTTATTTTTGGCACTCTGAACCTAAAACATGGAAAAAGTGAGAGATTCAGATCAGTAGCAGAGGCTCTCAAAAGTTGGGATAAAACCCTAAACTAGGACCCATTCGCCCCTGGGCGAATGAGTCCTAGGTTAGATTCAACAGACCCCTTTTGGTGACTAGTAAACATCATCTTTCCCTTCTCTGGTCTACATTTTGATTTTTGGTTCCATCAGTATTGAGCTTAATCTTCAAGATCCAAGTTGTAGATTTCATTTTGGAGTTATTTTTATACTTTTAATCTTTCTCCCCAAAGTGTTGTTTAATAAGGACTCCCATCCTTGCAAAAAAAGGAAATTAGTAAATTCACACTTTGACTTGATTCACCTCAAGGTTGTTAGTCATTTCATTGTGTGGATCTCATTTCCTAATGAAATAAGGGAAAATAGGTTCATATCTTACCATATTTGATTTACCCGACACATCCTATAAAAAAAAACATATATATTTTTCTTTGTTTCAAGAATATCTTGATCGAACTTTCTCACTTCAAAGGCAATAAGAGCACCAAAAATTTCATCAACTAAGTATTGATCCAAGTCCTTGGACTCTTCAATGGTAGAAACTTTATGACTATAATATTTTGGGAGAGATCTCAAAACCTTTTTCACAATTTCATTCTCTTTTGATTCTCCACTAAGGCCAATGATGCCAAAAACTAGTTCACACACCCGAAGCATATAACTTGCAATATCTTCATCCTTTGTCATCATCATAATCTCAAATATTCTTTTAAAGATCTACATCTTGGCTCACTTCACTTTTTTATCACCTTCATTTATGCTACTAATCTTTCCCCAAACATCTTTAGTAGAACTACAATTCATCACCTTCAAAAGTTTTGAATTAGCCAATCCATACAAGAGAGCATTCTTAGCTTTTGGAATTGCACCCATATAACCTGATTTCAGTTGGATATGTTGGATGAGTATTAGGAGAAACATAACCATCTTTGACTGATCTCCATATGCCAGACCATAGAGAGTTTAGGTGGCCTCCCATTCTTAATTTCTAGAAAGCATAATTAGTCCCATCAAACCTAGGACAATTATATAAACCATCATGTGTCATTTTAGATCTTTTCCTCAAGTTGTTAAGCTTCTTTAAAGGAAGTTGGCTCTGATACCAATTTTGAACACACTTGGAGATTGAGAGGGGGACTGAATCAGTCTACTAAAAAACTTAGGCCCTCCTAAAACTTGAACTTTTTAGCACTTAACCAAATCAAAACCCTTAAACACAATAGTAGTAGAGAAGGATATAGAAATATAAAGCTTTAGCAACTTCAACAATCAAAGATATAGCAATTTTAACTCTAATCATATCAACAACAATGATAAAATGGAAAAGAACACACATCCAGAAGATGACACCAGATTTACATGGAAAACCTAATGATGGAAAACCATGGTGAGATTGTTAACTCACAATATAAAGGTTCACTACTAAAAAAGACTTGCAAACGAAGGCGCACTACCTTATTATAAGATACAAAGGAATTTCTAAACTAAAGCTAACACAACTTTAAGGGAAAGATACAAGGATTTGATGAGATTCACTATCTCAAAGTGGGATATAAGGAGTTTATAAATAAATATAATATTTGTAAACAATTCACTCTATTGACTTAGGCATTCAAGCACATCTAATCATTCCTCTTCATACTGTAGCACTAACTCTACTAGATATTCAATGTATTCCATATTCACACTTCTTCGTGCACTTTTTCAAACTTCCATGCATCTTGCATTCAAAATTTTCTTGCATTTATATCCACCACAAGACCTTAAAAAATTAATTAGGTCATCCAGGAAAGAATACACATAATGAATTCACCAAGTCGGTCACAAAAACATACTTGAGTCCTATTTTGAGCATAGAGAGGACCAAAAAAATATTATTGCATCTTCCAATGTGATCCAAAACAATTCACATGTTGGCACACAACAACCTAAGTTGGCAATAGGGAAGAGTGTAGATGAAATGTGAAGCACATAACTAGTCAACTCATAAACATACTTCTGATTCAATTGACTCAATGCGGTTCTAACCAAGACAGGTCAAGACCTAAAAACATCTTAAAGAACTTCTTTAATTGTTGGTGTAGACCCCCAAGCAAATGGTGTAAGTAAAGGAACAATCCATGCCAGCCAAATATCTACAAATAACATAGAAAGCCAACTCAAGAAATGATGCAACACCAAAGAGGCCAATCAATAATGTGTGAATCACATGGAGATGTTCCATGAACACTGAACAATACTTATAAAAAATTCTTCATATTTTCATGTCACTAGCAATCACTATAGACCAATCAGGAACATAGAATGCTCAATCATGATATAACATTAGCAAATCAACTTGCAGAGAAATTTAACATATGAAATTGGAAGTGAGATAGTGCACAAATTTTGAGAACACACTCACCAAGATGTAGAGGTAGAAACATCAATGCAGAGAAATGTAGAGAAATTTTCATACCAATCCAGACATCCAACAACACTTCCAACCTTGTGCAATTCATAGAAATCTCCTCGGCAACACTGGAGAACTAAAAAGATAGGAGTGCAACATCCACAAAACAAAAAATTTGAATCTAAAACTGCAAGACCATATCTTTAATAGTAGAGAAATGTGGAGAATTCTCCAAAGCATACTTCCAGAAACTTTATGAACCAAAAACACTTAAGGTCAACTTGTAGAGGCCAAAAATTTCTTTCGGTGACATAGGCTTCACCATGAACAATAGGAGAGAGCATAAGACATAATGTAGACCTTCAAAAACATCTATTCACTATCAGAAATACTTCTAATGCTTCTAATCCTCATCTAAATATATCATTATGAAACCAACTCTGCTGACAAAAATCATATTCAATACTTCATAGATAAGACATGACATCCAACCATGAACTTCAAAAAACATGTGATAAGGCTTGGTATCCAACCATGAACTTCAACAAGGCATGACATCCAATCATGAACTTCAACAAGAATATCCATACATCAATGTTAACCCAACCTAAATGTTATCAACAATGACAACCAATGCTAAGTAACAAACACTGGAACAATCTCTCACTAAGTACTTGACATCAGGGACATCAAATGCCAATAATCTCCCTTACTTCTCAAGTGGTGACAACAATTCCAACTACAAACAGTTCACCAAGTGTTGTCATTAGCGACTGAAAACAAGTTCATCAACCATTGACAACAAGTTCATCAACCACTGCCAAACATATAACAATCTTCATCAAGTGTTGACATCAAAAACAACCAATAGTCAGTGTTGACATCAGGGTATGTGCAGGATCATCATGGAAAAAAAAGCCCTTAAGTAGCAAAAAAATTAGAAAAATCAAAGTTAGGCAACTTGATGTAAAAATTTGAATAAGTTATCTATATTATTTCAAAAAATATGAGAATTCAGACCATGTAGTTTCTAAACTACTAGGTTTATTTTATTTATTTTTAAATCTATTTGGTGAAAATTTGAAATTTCAATGCAGGTACTTAAATTTCAAGTAAAAATAAGGTGTCTGCTTTGACCACCCTAACCACAATAAAGTGATAATATTTTTTATAATATTCTAGATATAAGTAGAGGACTCATGTCCCACATATTATTTTGTAATTTTTTTCCAAGTAAATAATTAATTATGATTTTTTTATTACAACTTTTAAAAAATATTAAAAACTCGTATGTCTGACCACCTTAACTTGGTCAAAACTTCATGAAATTCATATTTTTTTTAATCCTATAGTATTCGAAGCATAGAATGTGACACATGTTTCAGATTCAAAAAATGTGATACCATTTGAAAGCTATAGATTTTTTTCAATTAGCCTATCAATCAGGACTTTAATTGTAATTCAAATAGAAAATGAATAATAATTATTTATTAAATTCAAAGTAAAGCATAATTTATATTGGTGGAAAGATGAGAATCTCCTTTAAAAACCCTTTTTGTTTCATCAATTTAGGGTTAAAAAAAGTCATCAGCCACATACCCTACACATACCCATCATATCGCCACTTTTTGGCCCATCATGATCCTGCACATACCCATCAACTACCAACAATATTACACAAATATCCTCAAGTTTTGACATCAACATGACAACAACTATAGAAAACCCCGATCCACCATTATGTCTCTTCCATAGTGGTTAGTAGCCAAGTGTGTGTTTGTGATCATTTTTTATTCCTTTCAATATGATGTAGGAGAAAGTGTGATTTAAACCCTAAATCCCTTTTTCCCACATCACAAACACATTGTGAAAAATACCACCTACTTATCAATTGATGAGCTAAAGGGGATCTATAATTAATGGTTCATAAGGAATAATAATTTATGGAGGTTTTGCAAATGGGGTAGCAAGCTAATTGGGCTTAAACTTGGGAGGAAAGCTCCATGGTTAAGCATGCTAAGTGTTGGGATTAAATTAATGAGCTAAAGGGGCTCTATCATGAATAGTTCATAAGGAAGAATATTTTTTGAAGGTTTTTCCAATGGGGTAGCAAGCTAAGTGAGCTTAACCTTGAAGGGAAACTCCATGTTTAAGCACACTTGACCTCTCAAGAAGGACCAATGATTCAACTTTGTGATAATCACCTAGATGAAATTAGTGCTAAGTGGACCTTTCATTCTCATGAGAGATGGGTTCTTGTGAAATACTCATGAACCATGGGTCAATGAGTTTGACTTGAAAAACTATATAATTGAATCTTGATAGCAATATCATAATTATTGTTTCTAGGGTTTTTAGTTTGCCATTTTTATGAGCTAAATCAATACCTGCACTTCCCATTGCCAATTTTATAGAGTGACACATTTTCTTGGAAAAATTGAAGTTTTCTATTTTCATCATTTAAGGGATTTTACTTTTAATATTTTCTAATTTTTCTAATGTGTTTGCATCACTTTCCCATCATTATCACTACTAGTTTTTCTGGTTTCCGTCTTTTTTTAATATTTTTATAATGATTAATCTTGTAGCTTGTATAATTATATAAATTTGGAACCTATGAAGTCTATTTCAAAACTACATAGTTTGGTGGCTTCATAGATTGTCACCTACATTGGTAAGTGTAGAGAAATCACTAAACGATTTTATATCAATTCCTTTATTTCAAATCATTACTTGCATTGTCATTAACCCTATTTTAGTTCAACACCTTCACCATGATTACTACAATTTTATAATTTTCATCTTGATTTTTGGGGCTGAAAAAACTCACATCTTGTTGTAAACTAATACATTTGTGTAGGAAATCACACTATTTAAAGAAATTTCCTAGAAAACTACTAACTTGTGGTTTTGTAGGACATGTGTATAATACCATATTTATAGAATAATTATTTTTTTTGTTATTTTTATATTATGATTGTATGATCATATTTGAATCAAGACAGTAAAATTAACCACATATTTGGATTTTAGTTCTTAAATTTACAAGTGTATATTTTAATATTGAAGTAGCACTTGTGTATTCTCTCCCCTCATGCCTTACAATGATCTTGGGGAAAAAAGAAGAAGTTTTTTTCTTCTTCTAGTTTTAGGATGCTTTCCTAAGGATTTTGTCACTTTAAGGGATGACCTCAACCTAATGTTTTAGTGGGTTATAGAAAGAGAGGAGAATAAAATTTTCACCCCAAAGGATTCATCCCTATAGCATGGCCCCATATATCCACCTCGTTTTTGGGGCATAAAGGAAGGGGTGGATAGTAAGGGGATTAAACCTTTCACACATTCTTGTAAATAGAATTAAATTCATGGACATAATCCTCATACAATCTTGTGGTGTATAGAGGATACCCTTAGAGATATTTTAATCTCATATTAATATCATTGGCCATCATTTTTATGGTGCATTGGTAAGTAGTTTTCCTTGACAACTACTCACATCATATTTTCAAGTTGTAGAATTGAAGTTAATCATGGGAAAGGCCTTTATTCTCCATAATAAATTTTTTAAATGTGATCCATGACCTTTTCATTACCTAGATACCCATACATTAGTATATATAATATTTGTGAGCTCATGGGAATTGACACATCTTGCTTAAATAATTTTGGCTTATTTATATGTCTTTTTTGTTGAGTGTTTTGTTGAATCCATGCTTGTTTGTAAAATTTGAAGAAACTCAATTAATTCAACCAAGTCAAAAAAATAGAAAACCCTATTTATTATTCAAGATCACACATCCATAGTGGTACACTTTGGAAAAAATAAATCCAAGGTCTCCCATCCAAATAATTCCATCCCCTTCCAACCCATAGTCCACTTTTTTAACCCATAGTTTTTATTTCATCCTCAAATCTTGAACCAAACCTTCCCCCCATCCAAATATAACCTAATTCCACATGATTTTTAATCCATCCCCTAGGAATACCATTAATCAAAAACCTTTTTGAGACTTCAAGTCCATGTCAATTCAAATGTATGAGCCCAAAGGATTAACCTTTGAAATATCATTCCATCCAATCCCATCATCCACATCTATAAATTCTAAACTAATTCATAATCCCATATCCCATCCAACACATTATTCATCCTTAAAAATTATTCCTACTCTAACTTATCCATCTTCATAATTCCAATCATAAACCCAACCCATCATCTCAAAAATAAATTCTTGGATGTCTTTAAATTCATCTTTGGATCCCATAAATTAAATTATCTAATCCATTCTTAGAACCATTAACTATTTTAAGGCCTAAATCTAATCCTATCCTTGGAACCCTTAATAATCCTAGGGCCCAAAACTATCCTTATAAATTTACCATCATTTGAAGGTTCCACAATTGAATCAATCCAAAATATTTTAAGGATCCAAATGTGTGAAACATCCAACAATATAATTTTATCAACAATAGTACAAATCATCCCACATATTAAAACCACTCATTTATATATTTGGAAGTCACCTTATCCATTCAAAATCATAGATATAAATCATCCAATAAATCATACAAAAGGTTACCTAAGGCTATCATCCATGGTTTAGTTACCATTTATGATTTATTATCCCTTTTGAATTCAACCATTTAAAACCCATCACTCTCTATCTTTGAGTCCAAAGGGAATTCCCTTTGAAACTCAAACCCAAACCTAATATACTACCATATCAAATCCTCGATAAATCCCAATTCCCTACCTCAAATGAGAAATTTCTAAATTTGGGATGCCTAAGGAAAACCCTTTTTCTATCGAAGACCTTGTATTGATTTCCCTACCTAGGGGAACCATTATAATAACACTATATCCATAGTAATGATGATATTAATCACCATTGATCACCATAACCTCCTTATTTCCAAGTGAACCATCAATTTTAAGGTTTGTGATCTATGTACTTCTCTTGCACTCTTAGGGTTGTTCACCTAAAAAGAGAGAGAGATAGACCCTTAAAATTGATGTGGTTCACTCAAACTAAGGAATGTATGATGCAATTATGACTAAATGCAATGATCTAAGTGCAACTATGACTAAATGCAATGATCTAAGTGCAACTAATTGATAAAATTGATTGATTATGAATGCAAAATTAGTGAAATATGTAATGTTTGAAAACACGTTGTGATATGTAGAAAACACCAAGAAATGAATGCAAATTGCGACAAAAATGGATGAAACTAAAAATGTGCACCTGAGATCTTGATGAATAATGGAAATGACTTCTGGAATGCTGTTGATCCTAATTTTTAGGCCTAGTGGGACTCATTCGCCATTTTGGTCAAATCAGTCTTAATTCTGTGAAACTGTTCTAGAACCCGTTTTGGACAAATGGGTATCCAAAACTGCAGAAAACCAAAATTATGCCTAGAAGTGGGACTTATTCTCCAGCCATGGTGAATGAGTACACTTTTTAATTTTTGAATATTCAAAGGTGGAAATAGGATCCTTCGGTCTACACTTTCTGCTTCTTCAGGTATTCAGTTCTTAAACTGTCAAAGTCGGGGCTGAAAGTGACTTTTTGTTGATATTTTGCCTTGGTCAATAGGAAGGTTTCTTCAAAAAATTTACAACTTGATATTCAATGATTTCCAACTCTTCGAGATTCCTAAATATGCAAACACACAAGACAAGAGAGAGAAATGTTGGATGTTAGGGCATGGGGGTTTGCCTTGGTCAAACCCCTTTTAGGTAATTAAACCAAAATGAGAAAAGAATGTAATGAAGCTTACACTAATGGATTTATTACCTTTCCATTGAAGATTTATCTTGAATGTATACAACAAAACATGAAGAATCTTCCCTTGAATGTCTTTTGAAGCTATCTTGATGACTTGCAATGATGAAACCCTAACTTGCTTAACTTGATAGAGAAGATAGATGATGAATGAATGACAAGAAATGTAAGAATGAGTTAAGAGATGTAAATTAGGGTTTAGATACTTGTTTTTATAGGAAATTCTCCTTATTTACCCATAAATTGGAACCCCAATGCCGACTTGAAGAAAAATTAAGCTTACAACCTAATTTTTCCATCTCAAAAGTAAAAAATGGCCCAAATGGGACTCATTCACCACCTTGGGTGAATCAGTCCCACTTGGTAGGGGCTCATTCACCATAGATGGAAAATTAGTCCTAGAGGGGTCCATTTTCTAGCTGGGTTGTTGGGGAATGAGGAATTTTGGTTCTTATGTTGATTTTATCAGGTATTTCATCAATTCAAGCCTCAAGATGCACAATATGGGGTTATAGGGGCCTATTAATGATGATGTAAAGGTCAATTAGAGCTTGTGACATATAATTTAATATGAAAGTGTGATTAAATGCACTTTACAACACTAAAATGAAGTCCACACAACCTAGGAAGGCACAACATCCAATGTGAATGTGTAAGACACATTACAACACTAGATTAACACTAAGTTTATTTTACAAGCCTTCTAGATTGATGTGATAATGTAATTAAATACATTTTATAATGTTGAATTAAGGGAAAATGGGTTCATTAAGTCTAGAAAAGCAAGAAAGTCTTTTACAACACTTTACAACACCTTTACAAGACATCGTTAAATGTATTTTATTGAATTTGCAAGGGTCCATGACCTAGTGTGGATGTGTAAAACACCTCACAACACTGAATCAAGGCCTCATTAAGTCCAATTTATCGTCAATTATTCCCAAATCAAGCAAGTTTCCTTTTTTTTATAGTACACCAAGAAAGGTCATGACCTTATGGACAAGTATATAGATATCAAGGGTATGTGCAGGATCATGATGGGCCAAAAAGTGGCGATATGATGGGTATGTGTAGGGTATGTGGCTGATGACTTTTTTTTTTACCCAAGATTGATGAAAAAAAATGGTTTTTAAAGGATATTCTCAACTTTCCACCTATATAAATTATTCTTTACTTTGAATTTAATAAATAATTATTATTCATTTTCTATTTGAATTATGACTAAAGTCCTGATTGAAAAATATCTATAGCTTTCAAACGGTAGATCACATTTTTCAAATTTCAAACATGTGTCACATTCTATGCTTCACATACTATAGGATTAAAAAAAAATTAATTTCATGAATTTTTGACCACATTAAGGTGGCAAGACATACGATTTTTTATATTTTTTTAATAGTTGTAATAAAAAAATCATAATTAATTATTAAACTTGGAAAAAAATTACAAACAAATATGCATCACATCGGGACATGAGTCCTCTACTTATATCTAAAATATTATAAAAAAAATATTATCATTTTATTATGGTTAGGGTGGTCATATAGACACCTACTTCATTCTTTTTCCCTGAAATTTAAGCACTACTGCATTGAATTTTCAAATTTTCACCAAATATATATATATATATTTTTAATAAACCTAGTAGTTTAGAAACTATATTCAATTTTTTATAGATTCTATTCTTACATATTTTTGAAATAATATAGATAACTTATTCAAATTTTGAAGTCAAGTTTCCTAACTCTTATTTTTTTGAATTTTTTGCCACTTAAGGGCCTATTTTTTCCATGATGATCCTGCACATACTCTCAACAAAGATGTTATCATTAGATAGTTTATTGAGTTAGGGGCCAAGTTGTCACCTAATATAACCTTTTAAACATTAACAACATAAATTGTATCCCAAACTTGTTGACCATGGTTATTCCCATGAAGAGGATCCCATTCATTAACCATGAGACCTTAGATCCAACCCATGATGATACCAACCTCAACCTTGACCATAATACTACCTCCTAAATAAAAAAATCTATTTTTATTGAATGTTAAGGAACCCATGATCAATTAGCACAACAAAAAACATAGAATTCACATCCAAATTATTTCCAAGACCCTCCATCAACTAGTTCAACCACTTAAACCATTAATTTTTTTTATAGAAATAAGTATTATGCTTCCCAAGAAGAGTATTTTTACATCCCATATCCATCCAATATGGCCATTCTTAACATTAATCAACCCGTTAAAGTTAACTTGAACTCCTTGGGCAACCTGAATCAAAGCTAAAACCTCACTTCCCCCAACAAAAAAGCATCATATACGAATCAATACAACTAACCTCCTCCTCCACCATCCCCAAGCATAAATTTTGAACTTAACTAGAAATCTAAGAACGATGTGGTTAAAGGACTCCAAGATGGGCCACACCAAAAATCATACACAATTGAAGAAATATGACCATATACTTTCAATCAATCCATCTCACAAATACCATTCCCCACCTCCTTTAAAATCCCAAAGTATGATAAATACAAATAGAAGGGTGAAACTAATGAACATTTCAAATAATTATTCATGTCCATAGCAAATAAGTGACACACAAGGATATTTACTTACTCTAGACTTATTGCCCCCATAAGCATTATAATGATTCTTACATCATCAAAATGGATCCATCACCTCCTTCAAATATCTCATGAAAACAATTTCAAAAAAAATATTACATCATAGAATATAAACTCACAATGATGAGCCTTTGTATCTCTAAGAAAAAATCCAAGGAGAGATTTGGCTAGTATGTTTCCTTAGACAATTCTAAAGAAATATGTAGTGTATATTTGTTAAAGATAAGAAAATGAGAAAGAGTAAATAAAGAATTAAAATACATGAAAATATAATATTTTACCTTGTTTATCCTATTATTATTGGATTGAGCTATAAGAAGAGTTACACCCAATACTCACTTGATGTGCTCCTTTTGATAGGTTGATGGATAGAATGTGGTTTCCTATGAAACCAATAGCGTGATGATAGGATTGAGATGATGAGAGATAAAATTGATATAATAATGATAGAATGATAAAATATAAGATATAAAATGGAGTAGCATAAGGCTATGATAAGAGTGGATTAAATAAAAAATGAGATAGCATAAGGATATGATCCAATTGGATACTCAAATGGGATGACAAGCCTCCAATTTATATTTTTTCCACTAATTAAATCAAGGAACAAGATGAATTTAATAATGGATGGTTGATATTTATTGAGAATTGGGGTTTGGATTTAGGCTTAGACTTGTAACAAGTGTCATAAGAGGGATAAAGGTGAAAATTTGAAGGTTTGACTTTTGGATTATTTCACATGCATGAACATAAAAGGTGGAGGGATACTTGTCACATGATAGTAAGTTTAGAGTGTGATACATGTGAATGGATTTAATGGCTAGGATTAAATGGGAAAGGATTGAGTATTATCTTGGCTTAAATATTATAGAGAATGGTAATGTGGATTAATTATTTTAAATAAACTAATTAAATATGTATTAATTAATTAATTTAGTTGGAGGATTTTGGGTATAAGGTTTTGGATTAATTAATTAAATATAAATTTATTTAACTAAAGGTGAGCGATAAATGTAAAGGATGAATTAAATAAATAATCAATATTTATTTTAAAGCTAGATAAGATGGGTAAAATCTAGTGTGGTCAAGTATGAGAAAATTTAGGTGTCTACATTTATGTTACCAACCTTAATCTATAATTATCCTTTCATTGCAAGTGTAATGTGTGACCACTTTTAATGACCTAGTTGAAAAAGGTATTCACATTGAAAAAACCATTGTTGCTAAAGGATTAATCAATCTTTATTCCAAGGACTAAAAAAATAATAATAAATCCAAATTTTCTAATGAAAAGTCTAAATACTTTATCAAAAACAAAATTATAGTTATAGATGTGGATCACTTAATTTAAACATGTACAAAAGATTCAACAGCAATCATCAATTACCATTTCAACCACACCTCATAAAATTTAGAAAAAGAGGAGACAAATCACAAAATTAGGGAATCCTATCAAGGTAGTCTTTCATAAAATCATCAAGGACAACATGGTCACTTTACCTATCATAATTCCTTTTGATAAAAATCAACCCAAGCCCTCCTAGTATAGGGAGGATGAATACTATGAATATCATAGGATTAAAGGTAATGTCATAGAGAAATGCATGAAACTAAAAAGCCACATACAAAACCTTATTGATAGATAAAAAATAAAAGTCAAAGGATAATCCGTCAAACCACCTAATCATGATATGGGGAATACCAAAATATATTTCCTAATAGTAAGTAGTGTTCTTCTAATAAAAAAATCAAGGATGTGTTTCCCATACCCACACCATTCACTATCACAAAACTCATAAATATGATTTGATCATTAGTAGTATTTAGTAATTTGATGAAAGATTTCACATCATCAAGATCAAATCATTTGAATGTGTTAAAACTGCATTATATAGTAGGGTCATATAAGGCCCTCCTCTCACTAATATAAAAAATAAATATGACCTCATTGACCATATTGATCAAAATCCCACCCAAATATGAATCCTAAAACTCAGTAAAACATTTCTCTCTCATCAAGTCATCCTAAACTAAATCCCTCAATAATATCAAGTTCCAAATAACATTAATACTTCACACTTCCAAGACTTCTTTGGTCATGTTTCCATAGATAATTACATTACACTTTCATCTAGTGACATCCCTTACATTGAACCTTCTCATATAACTACCCTCTTCATAGAGAGACTATCATATCTCAACAAGAATACAATAAGAAATCATCGATAATAGTTATATCATAAAAAATTTCACACTCCAAATTGTACAATAATTGGGCTATTTAATAAAATATTTAGGTTTTCAAACTACGATCATCAAAGTATATAGTAATACATAGAAAATTAATTGGGACTATCCATCTTCCTATTAAGATAGGACCTATATTGCAACAAGCATTATTTCTTGTGTAATACCTAGATAATCTATTCAATCTCCTTTTATGCCAACCATGGATCCATACCATGAAATCTATTCCATCCACATATCACTAGTGCCTCAATTGCTTGTAAAGTGGTGTGAAAGTCACTATTCCTAGTATCCTCATCCCTTCTAATAGTGTAAGATGTTAGAAGTAAAATATGATATATTCTACCATTGTCCCACTTCCAAAGAAATCCCTAAGTTTTATACTACTCAATCTAGATCCTACATTTATATGTGTGATCTCTCTTCCACCTCCTCCAATCCAAATCCAAAATAGAAATCCTTTAAATCCACTTTCAAAATTCTTGACAACGGATATGGAGATTACTAAATTCATTAATCCATTTATATAGTCAAACTACCCATCTCTTCCTAAACCTATGTTTGACCTTAGCTTGAAACATAAGATCCCTTCCTCATGCTTCAATTGAGGCCCACTAAATTTTTCTATGTTGGTTATTAGTACCAATGAATATATAGAGGGATTTGATCCTACATGGATTTATAGGTATTAGTACGAGATGCTACCCAATTTAAGGAAAAATATCCCTTTCCAATATGCATGTGTCATCGTATGAACTAGAAGGACAAGGGTCTAGACCTCCATGAGAAAGGCCCTCTTGATCATTTGTATTAACCAATAAATGATGGAACTCATGGGTTATAGTATGATGGCTATGATACCCTTGTTTACATCCCTGATATAACTAGCCACACCTCTTATAAAATTGATAACAATAAGGTATATTTCACCACTACTCCTTTTCAATATTTTCCACAAACCTTTTTCATGATCATGTTATCCTTACAATCCATCTTGACCTCCATTATCATAAACTTATTAATTAAGACTGAAAGGAATCACCCTCTTTTGATACCATCCAAAATGATACCATCCTTGATCTTATGAAAACCTAAGACCATTACCTCCTAGAGACCCATAGAAAGGATACAAGATCCTATTGAACACCTATGCATATCTTAGGGAGAAATAAGATTCTTTCAATCCCAAGGAACTACATGAGAAATTAACAATCAATGAGGAGCTCCATATTCCCTTAGTACTATAAGGAACCTAAGGTAGCAGAAAAAATTCCTACACTAATCTTGAGAGGAGGATAATGCAAAATTTTTATAGATCTTTAACAATTACAAAAACTTCAACATAAATAAATATAAATATCATGCATACCACAACATGCAATGATTTACGATGTGGGGAAAACCCTTTCGGGAGAAAAATCCCACACTTTAAAAGCTTCCCAATATATTATTCAAAAATCTCAAAGATTACAATATACTTGTAGAGCAAGCTTCTCATAGGAGTATAACCATCCAGAGATCTAGAGGAAACAAGACCACTATCAAACTCTCAAAGTACATCGTAATACACATCTGTAATAAAATGCCCTCATAAAATAGGGTTTCCTTCTAGGGTAAGTCAAGCTAATAAAATATCGACAATCAGATCTAAGACCTAATGATGAACTATCCAGATTTACAATAATAAAATATCCCCCTAGACCCCTCACAGGGGGAAACTCCCTACACCCCCTATCATCGACATATCAACAATACCTTAAATGTATTAGTACTTTATGCAATTACAAGGTTGAAACGCATTATCCCAACAAGTACTAGTACCTCTTCAAGATAAGTAACCTCTCCTTATTGAAGAAGTTATGGAAATTAATATAGACACAAAAGAGAGTCCTAAAATCACACAAATTACTACAACCCTAGATCCCAAACTCAAAAATAGTATCTCTATATAGCTCTTGGAGAGTTTCTTGATATTTTATTCAATCTTATACTAACATGTGTGACTTGGATCCATCATTAGTTATTAAACACCTTGTGGTATGACCTAACACCAAACCTTTTTGTGTTAAATTAGGGTATCCTTGATTATAGGATAAGTGTTGAATTATGGGTAGAAATATTTGGTTTATATAAGAGATATCAATCATAGGTGAATTTTACAAAGGATATACCTCTTAATTAGACCATCCAACTCCAATCAAGTACATAATTTAAGTTAAATTTCATTCCAAAGAAATATCTCTTAAGGACAACACCTAATAGTCACCCCATAAGGAATATGTGAAATCTATTTAAAAATTGATGATGGGACTATACATTCATAGACATTGGATATCTGTGATAAAATACCATCAATAACCTAAATTTAGATTCTTGTCAATAAAGAATTTTATGATGATTTTATATTCAAAGTTTCTATTTAAATGTTAAGAAATGTTTTAGTTAAAAAAATGTTTGACATATATAAAATTATAATTCTTAATATTTTTTTTTTATAAATTGTCCAAAATCTCCCCTTTCACATCATATGGTATTCCTAAAATTTTGATTATGATTTATAAGAAAAATAGGTAAATATGACCATACAACTATCAAATTTAGTCCTTGATACGAGGACAACCTTGCACCTACAAACATGACCTTGGTCAAATGCTTGGATTAAATCTATGCCTAATATGATAAGTTTGTGAATTTGGAATCCATGAATGATTAAAATTAGATAGATAAATCAATTAGACTAGGATTGTGTGTACATAAATATAGTGATATACAATATAACAATGGGGCTATGTGCATGGGCTCAACTATACACAAAAGTAACATTATAACTATATATTAAATATATTAAAATATTTTCCCAAATTAAGCACAAAAATAAATTAAAAATACATCGAGAATGTTTTTCACCATTATAAAACTATCTCAACAATGATTAGATTTAAATGAACTTTTTCTTTATAAGGACATGTCTTTGTTGACATTCCTATGCCATTAGTAATTGACAATTATTACCAAGTGTCAAAAAGAGTCACTCTAACGACATATTTGATTAATTATAGATAATCTAAACTCACATTTTTGCACTACTATAGTAGGGCACTAGAATTTTATATTTTCATCTCATGAATGACATAATTGTGAACTTGTCTAATGATTTAGGGGCTTGACTTGCTACCAAAAAAATCTTAGGACTCAGTCTCACCTCAAAGAAAACACACATGTACTTTTTAGCACAACCCCTTATAGAAATAGCTTAAGAAATGAAAGTGCATAGATCATAGAGGGTCATGTCAGTAGCGGAATTTGTCTAAGTTGTATGTGACAAACCCACCCAAGATTAGTTTACATGTTGTAGCCCAAATTGCAAAAACCATTGTCCCAAATAATTTTGTAAACCTCTTTTATCACTGCTCCACATTGTAGTTTTTAGTCCTAATCATCAACCACAACACATCGAGAAGTGGACCATAAAATCAAAGTGACCACCTCCTTTAAGAAAGATGAGAACCTAAAACACTTCCTAATTGTTCAATATCTTGACTCTTTAATTTAGATTTGATTTTTTTATTCGTTGTTTGATTATTTGATTGGATCTAAATCACTCATTACATACAAATAATAATTTGGATTTTTTTTTTAATAATGATAAAGCTGCTATAATGTAAGGATTGGATTTTTTTTTTTAATATATAGGTGCATTCTTTGTTCCTTCTATGTTTATCTTCATGATGCATTAATCATTGTCAACACCCTAATTCCCATAAGAAAGTGAGTCATTCAATCATTTCTAAGTGCACTGCAACAAAATGTGAAAATAAATGATTTTGAGATTCTTTTATTATAGATGGAATAAAAAAAAAAAATGGGAATAAAATTCATAAATTTTTAAGATACATGATAACAAAACAAAACTTAAAAAATATCTTTATTATAGACTTTTTTTTGTATCATATTTCAAATCGATCAATATCAAAAAAATGAGATTATTATTATTTTTACGTCGAAGGCGTGTCCTATATGAACTTTCCAAGTTCATTTTTCCATTGAACGGTCCAAAACCAAGAATAGGGCTTGGTTGACATTAAAACGAATCTCCGTCTTCCATCATCTTGCTGTGTTTTTCTACTTTCTCACCGCTTTTCACGTCGTCCACTTTCACGTAAATATGAGCGAGCCGCCCTGATATAGTAAATAAATCAACAGCGCATAGTTTTTGAAAACCATCCTTACCGTTTGTTGACATCCGTTTCCATTGGGTTTTTAACGCTGTTTTTCTACTTTTTACACTCACCGCATTAACGCGGTTCTATGCATTAGGTAGTAAATGCATAGAAAATCCGAGGTAAATCGGAATACACACTCTCACAGCTCATACAGTTTAATTATTTAATGGTTTTTTTATAAACTTTTTATTTATTTTTATTGTTATGAAGTTTCGTGAGTCACACAGGAACTTTGGAATGCTATTTGAATTGAACTGATTGTTTCCGCCAATAATCTGTTGTAAACGAACTAATCAAACACAACTTTTTAACCACATGTTATGCATCCGTTGGTTTGATAAATATAAAGAAGTAATCAGGGTAAATTAATAAAATCTTATCACAGATAAATTATATAAATCATAAATATAATTATATTATATTTATATTTATAATATATGTTATATAATTAATAACTAATATATTCTATTCTATTATTTATAGATTATTTATTATATTTATATTTATATTATATATTATATTGTATAATATATAAATTGATGAAATATATGTATATATGTTATATTTAATATGGTTCTAGGAAAATTCACTCTCGGGAAAATTCACCACCAACAATTCATTGCGGAAAAATTCACCACCATCATAAATTCACCTCAAGGAAAATTCACCACCAGCAATTCACTACTGCGGGAAAATTCATCGCATTAAAAGTTTGCCATTAATTTTCTGCGGGGTGAATTGCAGGTGGTGAATTTTCCTTGGGGTGAATTAATCATGACAGTGAATTTTCCTATAGTGAATTTGTAGATGCCATTTAATATAATGTAAATTTATTTTCACAATAATAGTATAATTATATTTACTATTATATATTATATTTAATATTAATTTTTTTTAAATATAAATAAATATAATAATACTTAATATTAATTAAATTATTATAATAAATAGTTGATTGTTGGCCGTGAATTGCTCAGGGTGAATTTGTTGGATGCCATTTAATATAATGTAAATTTATTTTCAAAATAATAGTATAATTATATTTGCTATTATATATTATATTTAATATTAATTTTTAAAAAAATATAAATAAATATAATTATACTTAATATAAAATTATTATAATAAATAGTTAATATATTTAAATATATAATACAATAAAATTATTATATATAAAAAAATTACTATAATTAATAATTAATATATTTTAATATAGTACAAATCAAATTAATATATAAAAAACTAATAGTTTAATTATCCTTTTTAGAGAAAGCAAGAGAGAAGAGGAAAAAGAAAAGAGAGAGATGGTGAGACAATTTTAATTATAATTTTGAAGCTAAATTTGTTATTTAAATTAAATATATTTATTTATTATTATATATGCTATTTTAAATGTATTTATTAGTAATATTAGTAATGATAGTGAGTATATATATATATATATATATATATATATATATATATATATAGTGAGAGATAGAGAGAGATCTCCATAGATACATGTCATCTTTGGATTGTTGGCACAAAACACTTGGTCAAAAACTAGACTATCTTTTCTTTTGTCTCTCTGAGCTCTTTCTCTCTATATATATCTCTCACTATATCTCTATATCTCTATATTTATCTTTATCTCTATCTCTATGTTTATTTCTACCTCTATATCTCTCTCTCACTCTCACACATACTCCCTATCTCTTTATCTATCTCTCTACCTCTTCCCTAGCTCTCTCTATCTCCCTATCCCTCTCTCTATTACTTGTCCCTCTCACCTTCTTTATCTCTCAATCTTTCCCCCTCTATCTTTATCTTTCCATCTCTCCCTATCCCTCTCTATCTATATTTCATTAAATCTATCTCTCTCTCATTCACTCCATCTCTCTTACTCTATATATCCCTCTCTACCCCTCTCTATATATCACTTCCTATAACATTTTCTAAATGGCCTAACAATTGGCTTCATGTATTACACAAATGTATACAAAAAAATAGACCAAAATTTTCCCTAATTGACCTTCCATAACTCTTCGGCATACCCATTGTATGTCCCATTGCACACAAGTTACAATTGCTAGTTTAATCCCATCCAACCTAACCATTTGACCGAGGTTGTCCTCATACAAGAGCCTAAATTTGATGGTTGTCCAAAAGTCGAACACGTGCATTTCATTTTCCAAGGTGAAGAGAGACACGTTACGTAATTATGGAGAAGCTTCTCACATTGAAAACCTCTCAATTGTATTTAATTCCCAGTCGAGATCTCATGTCAACGATATTAACAGCAAGGCTATTTAATATCTGATATTAATAGCAAGTCTATTTAATATTAAGTCTTACTGCAAGCAAATTAAATAAATAAAGCACGGAAATAAACGAGATAGACATCTTTCGAATATACCAAACCGAGCATATGATGCATAATTTAGCTGTCGATGTTTATTTGGAATAGAATATAAGTATTTAAACATATATGAGCTTGAAGTATGCAATTTTATTTTTATTTTTATTTTTTATTGTTCTTGCAAACTGTTCGATTTTATTTTTTTAAATTGCTATTAATGTATATTAGTTTTTAGCAGTATTAAGGTTGTCTTTTCTATTTTTTATTCAAATTTGTTTAGTAATTAGTAATCCCATTTTGGATGCAATGGGTATGTTGAAGAGGTGCGGAAGGTCAATTAAGATAAATTTTGGTTTATTTTTTGCATACATTTATGTAGTACATGAGGTCAATTGTTAGGCCATTTTTAAGCAAATGATAATTATGTAAAAATTGTCTAAATAGAGAAGTGTTAGCTTCAAACCAACTATGTACCATTGACATGGATCCAAACACGACTGGAATAAAACCTCTAAAGTAGGAAGATAATTAGGCTCCATAGGGAGGGGGGAAGAGTGAGAGAGAGAAAGGGGTAAGGAGATATAGATAGGGAATATATATAGATATAGATATAGATGGATATGGATATGGATATGGAGAATGAGAGGGATATGGAGAGGAGAGAGAAAGATAAAGAGAGAAGAAAGAGGGATAGATGAGATGGAAGAGATATATGGAGAGATAGAGATAGAGGGAGAGATGGAAGAAGAAATATGGAGAGATAGAGATAGGAAGAAAGAGATAGATAGATAGATAGAGGGAAGAGAGAGGGTTTGGATGGAGGAAGATAGAGGTAGGATGAAAATAGAGTGAGATGGGAAGAGGGAGACAAATAGATAGAGGGATAGAGAGAGGTAGAGAGAAAGTTAAAGGTAAAGAGAGACAAGGAGATCAAGAGGGAGAGATAAATTGGAGGGGAGAGAGAAATATAAAGGAAGAGGGAGAGGGGGAGATAAAGAGATATAGATGGTGAGATAGATTGATAGAGACATAGAGATATAAGGAGATATATAAAGATTGGGAGAGGGAGATAGATATAGAGAAAAAAAATAGAGAGAAGTAGAGATAGACTAATAGATATAGAAAGAGGGAGAGATAGAGAGATATAGATGGTGAGGGTAGATTGATAGATAGATAAGATAGGAGGGAGAGAGGGAGAAAAAAGAGAGAAGTAGAGATAGAAATAGATATGAAAAGAGGGAGAGAGAAATAGTGGAGGGGGACAGGAAGGAAGAAAGGAGAGAGAGATAAAGACAGATTAGGATAGGAGGAGTTTGAGAGTGGAGAGATGATGGTTGATTAGAGGAAAATGACATAAGGAGGAGGATAGATAGAGAAGGGAGAGAGAGAAGATGGAGGCGGAGGGAGGGAGAGATAGCTCAATATATAGAGAGGGAGAGGGAGAGGGAGAGGGAGAGGGAGAGATAGATAGGGTTAGGGAAATAGATAGAGAGATAGAGGGAGGGATAATGAGATAGGGAGATAGAGGTAGAGTCTAAATATATGGATACAAAGAGATAGAGAGAGGAGTGAGAGGGAGATAGAGAGAAATAGAGAGATACATATATATAGAACATGAGAGATGGAGTGAATAAGAGAGAGGTAGAGATAATGAGATATACATGATAGAGATATGAAGGGAAAAAGAGGTAGTGTGTGTGAGAGAGAGAGATATGGAGAGAGATAGAGAGGGAGATAGATATGTATAAATAGATAGAGAGGGAGGGAGGGAGAGGGAGAGAGTGAAATAGAGAGAGAGGAGACATTGAGAGATATAGAAAGAGGGAGAGAGAGGGAGAGAGGTAGATATAACTTGGGAAATGAAACATAGAAACATGGGTCCTTAAGTTTTAATGTATAAAACCTAGGGTTGATTGCCTCCATTTCCAGGGTTTCATTAAGATGGAGATCAACAAGGCATATAGATTGACTTTCAACCATGAAAATAAGCCAATCAAACCTAGATCTCCATCCTATTGAGGATTATAATGGATTAGAATTGATTGACTATGATTAACCTATGTAGACTACAAGCCCTAATATGAGAAATGTAATAATACGAAAACTAATAAATTGAAACAATCAATTGTAGGAAAATCGAGGAAATGTAGAGGATTGTGTACCTGCCTATAAAAGTTGGTAGTGGTCTAAAAATAGGGACAGTCACCAAAGGGCATATGAGTCCTTGTATGCCTCAATTGCTCTATTTTTGAGGTCTTTTCATGTTAGATATGAACTTTTGATTCCCCCAATTGCAAAGTTGTTGAAACACAATTGGATAATTTTGTATGTGATTTTCTATGATTTGATAAGATGTAGGGCTTCAATTACAAAAATGAGAAACTTGTCTTCAAACTTTCTTCAGTCCTCTTCAAACCTAAAACCTACACATTCAAAGAAAGGGAAAGGGTTGTGCCATTTAGGGGCTTGCCTAATTCAAGCCTTTTGTTAGTGTTTCCACTTCCACAATGGTAATGTATGATAACATGATAAATGATAAGAAGGAATGATGAACCACAAAGTGATGCAATTCACCACCCTTCAATGGCTTCCTTGAGGGACTAGAAAATCATGCACATCACTTCAAGGACTTGGATCTTGCTTGCTTGAATTCTTGAATTGCTTGGAGACCTACAACAAGGGTTAGCCTTCACAAAAAATGACAACATGAATATACATGAACTCACATAGGATTTGACATGATGCTTGGATGTTGAATTGATGCAATAAATCACTGAAATGTTTCTCTTGACAATAATGCTTGATCATAAATTCTTCGAATTGCTAGATAATTTCACTAAGATTTTAAATTATACAATAAATAGGTATTTATAGGCATTTATCTAACTTCTCAAAAATTAAATCTCAATAGCCAACATTTACAATTTGAAATTTGAATGCTATAATGTTGACACCAACTTAAATCCAAAATTGGTTCTTGAAAAAATAGGGGGATCCATATGCCCTAGGGAAATGGGTATTGGCTCTATTTTCCAATACATTAAGTGTTAGGGGGAAAATATCAATTGGATGCATTTGTTCAATGCATGCAATTTCTCAAAAAATGGTACAAATGGGCTATATAATGCATAATTTAGGAAATTAGGGGGTCAATTAGTCTCAATAAATAAATGGGGATAAAACATAAAGTGAAATTATCGAAGATGACAATTTATGATGGTTCATTTAGCCTCCACTTTAGTGAGAGTATGAACTTATGCTCAGACTCATAGTAAAGTAGAAAATATGTCAAGAGGGGTCTAATTGCCCCAATGTTGAAGAGATAGGATGACAATGAATCTAGGGGGTGATCAAGCCCCTAGGATTGAATATCCTATGGAAAGAAAACATAAGCACAAAGGAAAAAACATGTATGAAATGCAACAAGACAACATACACAAACATACATGTCAAAACACACGAAGCATACATGATGTTCAAAACACATGACATGATGGAACATAAAGATGACAATGAAATGAAAACAAACATGGCATAAACATAATGTAAACATGAAGTTCAAGAGACACAAAAGGTACACAACAAAACACAAGGTTAGTATTAAAAGGATTTGAGTCTGTAAGGTAAAGAGACCACACTCTTAAACTGTCTCAAATACCAAATGTCATCCATCGAATAAAGGAATTCTCCCATGAGGACTAGCAAGCTATGTCATGCTAGGTGTCCATGCAATATGATGGGTTCCACAAGGCTAGCAAGTTGGGTTATGCTAAACACTTATTAAACACATAGATCTACTGGAAAGCAAGTTGTGTTATGCTAGGTGGCCATGTTAAGGTGTTCATGACTCACACAATAACAAAGTCTGATATCTATTTGGTGAATCACAAACAAAAGGCAGTACAAGCTAGTGAAGTCCAATATTCACTAGGTGAGCCCCCAAGACAAGGTAGAAAAATGAGAAACACACCAGGTCTTGTGAAGTATGCTATTCACTAGGTGTGCACCCATATCAACCATACCGAGAGTTATACTCCCTAATAACTCTGATAAGGTGCTACAAAAATGATCAAGATGTTATGCCAACACAACACTAATTTAAAAATGTGTGAACAAAGTGAAGTAAATATTCCAAACTCACATACTTGGAGGTGAAAAAACTCACCTAAGGAGGCACATAAACAATGAAAATATAAGGCCAAAACCTCAAGGGGTCTTCTAATAGCACCACCACAAAAGGTGATTTACAAAAATAACATAGGGGCTCTTGTTCAATACATGAAAGGTCACACCTTAGGAATATCAGGCATGAAATCACCACTGAGTGAGGAAAAGTCAAGGAATGAAAAGATCACACCTTAGGGAATACTAGCCATTACATTACCACAAAGGGGAACATCATATTCCAAGAAAATTCACCCACTTAGGAGACATCAAGCCTAATATCACCACCAAGGAAACATTTCACATAAAGAAAGGACACACTTTGATAGACTTGAGGTGTTAGTGAAAAAGGGGTACTTTATCTAACTAGGTCATTTCCTAGCTAGTTATTCACGTAGGTCCTCTTCACACTAGATTCAGTTTACATAGGGATAAGTTTGTTGAGCTTTAATGACCCTAAGTTGTCACACCTCATAGGATGACAACACTTGTCATTATCTTGTTACATCATATCTCTCCCATGATGGACTATATAACCAAGGAATTTCCTTTGTAATCTCAATTCTCAAGAGCTCATTGTAGCTGATGAGGGGGAAAATGGATACCTTTTTGGGATACCACACTTTTCTCACTTAACCATTCATTAATGTCCTAAGATTCCTAATTGGATTGACTAAAAACCTCTCTAGGTGAGCCAATTATCAATTATGAGGGTCCTAGGAAGGGTTTCTTAAGTTCTAAGGGGTTCACCACCAAGAAAAATCTTGCAAAAGAAAATGTTTGAAAACACACTGCGATATGTAAAATAACCTAAAACTAATAATGTAAGCTAAATGAAAGATGAAAATGATGAAATTATGCAACAAAGAGATAGTATGTGTGCACTTGGGAAATATGGAGATGTTGTGAGGATTCTAGAAATACAAACTGTCTTCCATAATATGTTATGGAGGACTAAGACACCTAAGATGGCGTATTAGTCCCGCTGCTGCTTTTTGGGGAAAATGTGGAGTCTTCAGATCTCAAAACCAGATCTCTGAAAATCTCTGAAAATTGATCCCGGGACTAAGATTCCCAAGATGGCATATTAGTCTCGTTCTAATTTTTTGCAAAATTTGAATAAGATCCTAAGCTCCAAGGTTTGCACAAGCTTCCCTTCTGGTCTCAGGTTCTGAAAATTCCAAATATGGCATGTACACGAGTTTGCTTGAAGATGAAAACTTTGTAATGCAACTTTGCAACTTTTTCAACTTTATGCTCCAAGTGATCTTCAAATCCACAACCTAGATCTGCAATCACAAATGTGCAAGATGGGAAAAAATTGTTGTTTGTTAGTGAATGGGGGTTTTCCTTGGTCAAACCCCTTGTTGGTAATTAAACCTTGAAATGAAATGGAGGATTGATGAATGAACAACATGAAATGCTACAACTCACCAAACCCTTGTAAATTCTACAATCTTGTGTGTAATGGCTGCAATGGATATGGATCTTGAATGCTTGATAGATTGATCTTGAATTTATTTGTTTGGATCAAAACCCTACATCACAAATGTTAGCACAACAACACACATGATGCAAGAAAACACTTTGATATGATGCTTGAATTTGAAAATGACTTCAAATGCTTGATGAATCTACTCTTGAAAGCTCTTGTTAACTCAATTATGCTATGATAAAAGATCTCACAAAAGAATTCAGTTGAAATGAATCAAGGAACTTTGTATTTATACTTATCTATGCTTAATATCTTGAAATTATATCACACCAAGCCAACATATGAATTTATTGAATAAAGAAGGCTAAATCCCACTAGAATTTGAAATTAAATCTCAAAAAATGACTCAAGGAGGACTAAGACGACCTAGGTGGCGTCTTAGTCCCAAGTCCTAAAAACTTGGGGCACAAATACCAAAAAGGGGCCCAATCCAAAGGTGTCAAAATCAAGGTCTTGAAATCCTTGGGGGACTAAGATGCCCTAGGCTATGTTTTAGTCCCAACCCAAAAATCAGGGACACATTGATGGAGTCATTAAATTATCATTTATGCATTGGATAATGTCAAGATTAACCAAAAAAATATGTCATTCATAGGGCTTGTGGACACAAAATAGGACCAATTAAGCCATAAAGAAGCATAAATAAAGCAAGGCGGGCCCAAACAAGTGTGAAAATGCAAGGGTACATGCATTTTACTACACTACATTTAGCCGCCACTTTAGTGAGAGGATGAACTTGCTTCAAACTCACACTAAAGTAGCCAACCACACAATCAAGAGGGGTTCAAATGTACCAATGCTAGCAAGATAGGATGATAATAATCAAGAGGGTGGCCAAGCCCCCAAGATCAAGATCCTATGGAAAAACCAACATAAGCACAAAGGAACCCGCTTGTGGATGATATATGAAGCCATAACCAAATCGCAAATATACACCATCAAAGGAAAGAAAAAGGAAAACAAAAAAGGAAAAGGAAAAAAAAACTATAGTGGATCAAGCTTCGATTGGTTGTACAATGTGGTGGACCGGGTCTAGGCTGTTTGTCCAAAAAAATTTACAAGTGGAACGCGTTGTCCACTATGCAAACAAAATGCATGCTCATGAGGGCTAATGGGAGCTAGGTGTCCACTAGGTGAGCGCTAAGGGACCATATCAAAGCCACACCTCCATGAATTTAGTAAGGCACAAAACCACATGCTCACAAGGGATAGTGAAGCTAGGTGTTCACTAGGTGAGCCCCAAGGTGGTCCATATCAAAGTCATACCTCCATGATTTTAATAAGGACAAAAACGTAGAGAAAATGCAACAAGAAAAAGGGATGTTCAAATGGATTTTGCTTAGTTCATGTGAGGTCTTACTCTTAGGGGACATTGTGCTTAACATCTCTAAGAGAGGATAAGTACAAGGTCTCATCTTGGGGAACATCATACCCAATGCTTCCAAGAGAGGACAAGCGCAAAAGGGTATAATCTTGTTTCCAAGAGAGGAGAAGTGCTAGGTCTCATCCTAGGGAACGTTATATCTAATGTTTCCAAGAGAGGACAAGGAAATATCATGCTCTCGAAGGAAGTCAAACCCAAAGAAACCTCCAAGAGGAAAAACACATCGCATAAAGGAAGAAAATCACATCAAGGAACATGAAAAGGAAAAAAATGCAAATGAAATCATGCCAAAATAATGCCAATGTATGCCCCCACTTTAAAGGAATTGCTAACACCATGTTGTGAGAAATTACTTTAAAGTATAAAAAATGAAAATGCAAAAAAGAAGGAAGACATGAGAGCCAACTTGGAAAGCCCTATGCCAAGTCATATGTTTCCAAGTAAAGCTACATCATGCAAGAGAAAAGGAAAAGAAAGGGGTTTCCCCAAAAATGAGAACACCAAACACATAAGGGATCTATGGATTTTGGGTTGGTATGTTCTTTGCTACAATGATATTAATATAGAGATCTTGGAACTATCATCATTCCCCAAATACACAAAACTAGAAGAATGACATAAAGAGAGTGAAAACAAAGAAAAGAAAGAGCCTTTTGGGTCAAAATGGAAGAGACATAGGGTGTCTCAATGCCTTGTGTCATCCCCAAAAGGAAAAAAAAAGACAAATGAAAAGGAAAATGAAAGGAAAAGAAAAGGTAATGAAAAAGCTTTTGGGTCAACATGAAAGAGACATGAATGTCTCGATGCCTTGCATCATCCCCAAAAGGAAAACACAAGAAATGAAAATGAAAGGACAAGATAAAAAGATTAATTAAAAGGAAAAAGTATACGACATATAGAAGAATGAAGGTAAAAATAGTGGAATGCACAAAGAGAGAGAAACATCAAATAGAACATCGTAGGGGATCACATTATGCACATGCAAGAAAACACAAAGAAAAGCAAAAAGGAAAGAAAAATAAAAAGAAAACATAAAAGAATAGTAAAGCACATGTGAGTCAACCATCCAACACGTCATTCATATCCCAGTCTTGTTCAATATATGTAGAATGCAAATCACTAGCAAGAGGGACAACATCAAGTGTTGTACTAGGAGAATCACTAGGTTCAACAAAATGATGAGGGGAAAATGGATACCTTTTTGGGATACCACACTTTTCTCACTCAACCTTTCATTAATGTCCTAAGATTCCTAATTGGATTGACTAACAACCTCTCTAGGTGAGCCAATTCTCAATTAGGAGGGTCCTAGGAAGGGTTTCTTGAGTTCTAAGGAGTTCACCACCAAGCAAATGTTTGGAAAAGAAAATGTTTGAAAACACACTATGATATGAAAAATGACCTAAAACTAATAATTTAAGCTAAATGAAAGATGCAAATGATGAAATTATGCAATAGGGAGATAGTATGTGTGCACTTGGGAAATCTAGAGATGTCATGAGGATTCTGGAAATGCAAACTGTCTGCCAAAATATGTTGTGGAGGGCGAAGACACCCAAGATGGTGTATTAGTCCTGCTGCTATTTTTCAACGCAAATGCGAAGTCTTCAGATCTCAGAACTGGATCTCTAAAAATCTCTGAAAATTGAGTATGGGTTGTTTTTGGTTTTTGTAGGTGATCCTGAAGGCTTGAGTCCTTGAGCAACTCTAACAATGTTGAGGATCTAGTAATATTTATTTTGACAAAAACTAACTCTATAGCTTAGAAATGAGTTTTTTAATTTTATAGTCCAAAATTATACTTTTGGTAATCTTAGAATTAAAAGAAAATTTGAGACACTTTTCTTAACATTATTATAGTTAGTAATCCAAAATTTGAACATTACTTAATTAGATAAACAATAAAATAACATAAAATGAATAAAATATTAATGAAGGAATTCAAGGGATGTGGAAGACTTGATCATTCTAATGATAATAGTTGTATTCTAAAAATAAGCAAGAAACTATGTATGATCTAGTGTAGTAATAGATATAATAAAACTATTTAACACACATGGTCCTAGAATCAAGATAGCACAACAAATATTATGGTAATACAAGAGACATGTAATATAGCATAATGAAAGCTAACTTTTTATGATAAAAATGAGAGATAAGGTTTGTATATATAAATACAAGGGAGGAAAATACATCTAATAAGAGGAGAAACTTCAACTATCAAAAATAGGAAACAATTACACTTCTTTAGAAAATGCCAAGCAAATAATTACTCCTATGTATTAAATGACAAATCAATGGTTAAGAGAGGTTGCATGTACATCCAATAGAATAAATTACTTCAATTAACAAGAATAAGTGGGAGTAACACACATGTATCTTATGAAAAATATAATTTACCCTCATAATTATCATTTAGAATATCCTAGGAAAGCTTAAACATATGTATAGGAAAAAAAATTAATATAAAGGAAAATAAAACCCACACTAACAATAATAAAAAATATAAATTCTACGGTATACTCCAAATCATTTTTATGCACCCTTCATTTTTTCTATTGATATGGCACAAATCATGATGATGGTTCCAAAAAAATAATCCATGAAAAAAAGTAGTCCATGAGTTGGTAGATGTAGATTACACCATGAGCATGACTATCACATTATTTGTTGTAAGTTGACTATTCATTTAGAACTTTTTGTCTTGTTAGATGACATAGGCTAATGTCAAGAGGGATCAAGAGATGCCTCTTTTTTTGAAAGGAGAATGATGAGTTTTCACAAGGTTCTATTTTACTAGGCCTTGGCATGCAAGGTATCCAAGTGGAAAATGCATCATTGTTTTGCAAGAGGTCTGATCGAACAAGAATATTTTGCAAAGTCTAGTGAAGATACACCATTAGATTAAGTGATGAAATTTACATAGAAAACATATTTAAATAATAGTATTAGTCAAGTTATATTCACTCAACATATTTATATGAAAATAAAGAATTGTAATAAAATAGACGAACTTCAAGAATACACAAAAATAATATTTTACTAGCCATACACAAAACTAAAACTAAAAGTAACTAATTATTGTTCTATCTAATTTAAAATATTAAGGATAAAAAAAGATCGAGAGAATTTGACTTGTTTCATCCCACATACAAGTTTGATTAATTGAAGGAGATAAATAAACATAAAAGTTAGCCTTATCTCGATTTCATATTGCAAATTGAAGCCTCAAAATAATACAATCAAATAAAATAATTTTGATCAATATGACTAATATAAACATTTACCATATTATATAATCAAATTGAAAACTTAAACTTGATGACCAAAATTTTAAAAAGATATGCAATACATTAATATATAATATCTTAATTGCAAAGACTACAAGACACAAAGCCCATCAATTTTTTCAACCACTTCAAATGACAAATAGATCTTATATAGAGATCCTTGAATCTAAGAGGTAAGAGATTTATCATGAATAGCTAAGAATATATATACTACTAAAACATTCATCCATAGTAATCAATCCCTAGATCATTCTAGATTTGAGACAATTACCAGCCTTTCACATGTACACCATACTTAACTCCAATGGTAGGAATTATACCTAAAAATCCTTAATCCCATCATCTTGATAGTAGAAAATGTATTGGCATCAAAAGCTCATATCTATTCAAATATTTGTCGTTCTCTTCATTTAGTGCACCAACTATTTCTTAAGTAATTGATCCGTGCTTATTCTAGATCTTTCTCAATAAATTATTTACTTGCTTTGAAAAAAAATATTAGACAAGAAAATCATTCCCAAATTTCAAAGCTCAACACCCGTGGATGCAAGGACATGGAGAGCTATGTTTTATTCACTCTACCAAGTCAATAAGGGGATAACGATGTCTAATGTTTATTATATATAGATGTGAAGACCTAGATTTTACTAAAAATTAGTCCACCAACAAGCTTGGAAGAGTCCAAACAAGAGATATGTATTAGATTCTAGAGATGAAATCTTTGGTTGACTATATTTCATTCACGAGACTAGGTTTAAGAAAATGAAATATAACTATTTAGTGGATGTGAGGACCCCTATTTAATCATTAACCATGATGATATTAGGTTTGAGGGAGATTTGATGTAAACAAGCCTCTAATAATGTGGGGCAAGACACTGACTTTAAATTTTAACCAAAAGATCTTCAAGTGGATTTAAGATTAGTCCATATCATCATCAATTCAATATCTGATAAATTTTATCATCGAGAATGAAGAAAATAGTCATTAAGGTGGCAAGACGTTCATGAAATTAAATGCATGTTTTGAATTAATTATAATTATGAGGATGGATAAAATTGTAATGCTCTATTTTTTGAGGTTGTTTATGTGTTTTTCTTTTCAATATGTACTATGGATATTTTGTTGAATAAAAAATGGTCAAATTTCTTGTAGAGATATACATTTAATTATTTATCTTTTTTCTCTTCTTTTGAGGTCACTTTGGAGAGTTACAACATAGACTCTAGTATTGTTCTTGTTGGAAGTATTTTTTCAAAATTCAACTAGGTAACATCACATATTTATTTCTTAGCTCTCCTTATCAAGAGATCAAGTCTTAATGGTGATTCTCCCCTATATTATCTACTCCTTTTAGATTGTATGAAACCAAAAATTGATGAAAATTTGTTTGTTAATGCTTTTAATCTATTTGACTTCATCTATCTATTAAAGTATGCAAATGAGTGTCTTCATCATTATGTTCCTCCTTTGTCAAATTTTTCTAAGGTAGAAAATTCAAGCAGTATTTGTGGCAAATGAAATATTGGTTTTTATTCCAATAGACATATGGAAATATGACTCAGTACTACTATTTTTATCTTAGTCCTATTGCTCCATTGCATAAGTCAATTTTCCCTGTATTTTCTCTATTTTCTCCCAAGTTCTAGGTGGTGGCTTGTGATGATGTAAATCTTTATCTAAATAGTAAACAAAACTATGAGGATGAATATGCAAGATTATATTTGAAGTGGTTAAAAATTCAAAATATTAATAAATAAAAGGGTCTATGATCTTTGAGGGAAACTAGTGCATGTTATATTTACATCAACGAATGGTGACTCTTCTAGAAAATGCTTTGAAGAATTTAAGGATAAATAAACTATTTAAGAACCCATAGTCCTAGTAAACAACATAATTTAACTCACTTAATTGTGTTCATGGCTAGGAGAGCAGAATAGAAGGTAAAAATAAAATATATGATACCATCCTAACTAGTGGAGCTTTGTTTCACATGTTTCCAAAGATGCAAAAAATATTGATTCCTTTACCCTCTTGCTACAATCACCTCATATCAATCTGCCATTTATAATTGATTGAAAAGTGTGTAAGTGGGTTATTCATTTTTTGTATGTCCTATTAGTGCCTAGATTTTCCCCTTGAAAAACATGCAAAAATTTCTTGGGTGTGCCCTCTTGCCTTTTTCATGCTTTCCTCATGCTTCTAAGTTACCAAAATTGCTAAGGGTTTCATATTCCTAGTTCTTTGAGAATTTTCAATAGTGTTTATTGGAGGTTTGGAGTGGTTTTGGAACTAATGGTAGGTTTCTAGTGTAATAGTTGAAGATTAGCTCTACACCCAAGATCACCTACAAAAATAATGGATTTCTTCCACAAGAGAGTATGCAATAAAATGAACTTGCTTGATATTAAAACCTATCAAAATGATGATGAAGTCTGAAGTATTTCATAAATGAGTACAATGATCTTGCTTATATAGGCAAGGTGAGCAATAAAATTAAACATGATTGTGACATGTGTCTTAATCCTATTACGTGAGACAATTAATTCATAACAATCTAGGAATCAAGCATTAAATGCTAGAAATATAAGATCTAGATATGCCAACTAAGACTTCTAGAAGGAATCTTATAATCCTAAGTAAAGTTAACATGTGAATAAGTCCCCTAAGTCCCTAGTAAAGAAAATTACTAGGTACAAGACATATAGTCACACTAACACCCCCCTTAAGTGCAACTTAGGGAGAGATTATTTTAAAAATGAAGCAAAATAAAATGCAAAGATGGGTCTCGACTACAAGGCCATTTTAGGTACCCATGTACATATGCAATACATTTTCTCATAAATAGAGAAAAGGAGAAAACCCAATTGGAAAAAACTCCTCCCCAAAAGAGAGAAAATAAACAATCAAGATGATGCATGGATGATTCATTGATACCCTCCAAATACTACATCCATCATGTCAAAGGGGGAGAGAGTGTAGTCTAAAAAATATAAGGAAAGGAATGTCCAAGTAAGGGGGAAAGCTGCTTGAGAGTTGGAGATCAGAGTTGCTTTTGTTATTGATTGTTTTCAGTAGGTGTTGCCATAAATGACAAAGGGGGAGATTATTGCACTATTTTGTCATTAGTGTCGGGTATGTGCAGGATCATCACGGAAAAAATAGGCCCTTAAGTGGCAATCAAAATTCAGAAAAATCAGAGTTAGGCAACTTGACATAAAAATTTGAATAAGTTATCTATATTATTTCAAAAATATGTAAGAATAGAATATGTGGCAAATTGAATTTAGTTTCTAAACTACTAAGTTTATTTTATTTTTTAAAAATTCTATTTGGTGAAAATTTGAAATTTCAATGCAGTAGTACTTAAATTTTAGGGAAAAAATAAGAAGTAGGTGTTTGTCTGACCACCCTAACCACAATAAAATGATAATATTTTTTTTATAATATTTTAGATATAAGTAGAGGACTCATGTCCGGATGTGATGTCCGGATGTGACACATATTTTTGT
>VDFB02085766.1:117773-173435 GCA_007258455.2 Sequoia sempervirens
CACTCATGTGCATGATAAAGATTTGTAGACTGGTTCGTTCCTTAGGATGAGAAGCAAGACTAAAAAGTGGGTGGTTGTGGTTGTTGAAGAGCTAGAGGATGTTATTAGTATGCATGAGGAGGTCATAAAAAAGAACATGGCCTCGGATGATGTCTTAGATAAGTTGTTGTAGCTCATTTCCTTTTTTGGTTCAGCAAGTCTGCTAATGTTTTTTGTTGTTGGGTTTGTTGACGGGTTGCTTTTGTTTATTCTTCTATCAACTTTTTGGTTTTTTTGGGCTGTTGGGTTTAGTGCTTTTTTTCATATGCAGCTTTTCATCTATGTAAAGGGTTTTGGGGTCCCTTCAAAACCTATTTTTCCTTATCAAAAACATATGTTATAGAGCATAAGAAAATTTTATAACTTAGATAATTCACTAATAATTTGGGAAGATTTTTTTTATATTAATGAGCACTTAAATAATGTAAAAGATTAAGTTAGATGATTAGTTACAATTCCTTTTTGAGAAAGTAACATAATATTTATTTTTACTTCTTTAGAGATGTTCTAAATGTGTTCTCCATTTTCATTGTAGGAGGTTAAAGTGGATGAATTTATAACCCATGAGCTTCCATTATCGCGTATAAATGAAGCATTTGATTTGTTGTTGAAAGGGAAGAGCTTGAGATGCATTATCCATATCTAATTAAGTATTGATTAAATGTTCAATTTTATTTAGACTCAAACATGATGGTAAATAATTCCCTTTAAAAACACATGTGTAAATTAAGGGAAAATTCAATTGTATGGATTTTATTTTAATTTTTTTAAAATAAATTATGTATTTTTTACATTGAAAATAAAATCTTTTATTGAAAAATGAATGTAATTTTATTTTTGTGTGCTTAATTTATGGTAGTTGTAAAAAATTAATGTGTACCATCCTTTGATGTCTTACAAGTGTGGAACCATGAGAAGCAACATTTCAATAAATTTGGAGAAATGCCTAGAATTTAGACCATAGTATTGTCATTCTTGATAGAAAAGATGTCAAAACTAGAATCAAATATTATTCCTATCTATTTTTATTTTGCATGTTTTCATGCTTGTTTTGAGACACCAACTTGCATAGAACAAATTGTTCCCACTTGATAGGTAATTACTTTTCCCAAGGATTAACTAACATTATCTATGCATTATAGGTTTACTTCAAGGTCTATGTTGAATTGTTTTTTCAAGGGACCTATTAATGTTTAAATAGGAAAATCATGAATTTGGAAAACTTAGCTCAAGAACACATGTTTGAAAACATTTATATTATTCCTTAAAAAATTTATTATTTGATCTTTAAAAAATAAATATAGTTCTTCTAAGATTGATTATCTCCTTGGATATTTAGAGTTAACAATCTTAACCTTCTAATTCTTTATGGAAGGAGAATATTGTAAAGAACCAAGATATAATAAATTATTTATTTATTAAGGATTCTTGATAACTAAACTCATTTAGAAGATTTTAACATTTATTCTAAAAAAAATTCTAACTAGACTTTAAATTAAACACAAAACAAGGCATTTAAATCATTTTACTTACTTCTAAATAATTAACAGTTATGACCTACTTCACAATCTACTCATTTTCAAATAAAGTAAAAAATATTAAAGGATGAATATGGAAGAAAATAATCCTAAGATTATTTCATGTCAAATAGTTAATTTATACAAAACACCATAATAGTACTCTATCCATTACCAAGAAATCTAACTTAAACACATCTTGAACATCAAGATGGTGAAACCTAATAAAGTTGATTAAGAATTGGCAACCATATAACAAGTGAAAATCACTTCCCACACCACAAGATTATTTATTGAATTAGGATTTATCTATATAAAGCCAATTTTACTCTTGACTTGAAACATTATTATAAACTACAATTATTTCCTATGGTAACATAGAATTAGTATGTAAAACACTTCAAATTAGAATGAAAATTAAATTAAGAATTTTTTTATCCATTATTCAAATAGTTATAACCAAACCACTTTATAGTGTCAAATTCAAGTATATAATTAAAAAATACCCTAGTTAGTTTATAAAAGGTGTGCAATTGAGTTCCATTTAAATCTTATCTACCATAGTAATGGTCCATAAATGATTAAATTTTAATAGAAACCAAAAGAAAAAGAGACTCTTAATAGATTAAATCAAATACCAGGGAATATAAGATAACAAATTTCCCTTGTATTATAGGTTGCAACACCAATTCAACATTACAAGATTGATAATTTGCTAACATAGTTTTAATATTTACTTTCTATATTTGTACTTCCTAATTTTTTATATCCTTCAATTTATCAATGACATATTTGATATAGTCATCCATGGCTTCCACTAAACATTTAATCTATTTGACCCTAGCATAAGATTTAGAAGTGAATTCCATAAAATATAGCACTATCAAAAATCACTAGCTACTACAACTTGTTTCTCAAATAGCTCTATGAACTAGCTAAATTTTCCATTGAAGTTTGGAATTTCCTATTATGTTTCCTTGGTCATCTACTACCTTAGATTGTACTTGATTAACAATTAAATTGAGTTGAAGATTTTCCCATTTATTATTTTATTGAAATTTCTAATTCCATAAATTTATTCTTCCTACTATTCTATATAATATACGTGCTTATAAAAAATGACTTAGAATTTTCACTCAATCCTAATCATCAACTAGTAATGACAAATCCATATAGATTATGAAAAATGTTCAATGATTTTGACTTTCTCATTCAATCTTTTGTTTTCCTAGTGCTTTCTCCTAACATTCACTAAAATAGTTTAAATACTCTAATTCCATAGATTTAGCTAAATTAAATACTTATATAAATATTTGATATAAATTTCAACCTTGTATATCAATTTTCATAAATATTTCATTCATCTTATTAACTTTTTATTCTCATTCAAAAAAAAATGAATTTGATCCACTACAAAATTAGATATGGTCTAAACCACATATGGATTATGTTCAATTCCTTTCATTTATTTAGAAATATAGAAGGTTTTCATTTCTAATTGAGTAACTATGTCTTAACCTCCTAGTCTTTCTAGGAAACAATTTTTTCACACTCCTAGTTTCTCATTACATTTCATTTGAACATTCAAGTATTCAAGGTCTTGATTTGTAGATTTTGGGCTCATTGTTCTTGTTGTCATATTTATTCAATCTAATTTTTTGTTAGTACTTGTAAATTAAAGATATTAAATATTTTAATAGCTGTTACAATATATTTATAGGGAATTGACATGGGGATAAAAAATGAAATTGAGGTCTAATGAGATAACAAATGATAATAAGACAAAATATATAGTGACAAAACCAACATAGGAAAAGAAGTCAAGGGAAGAGAGATTGAAGGAAAAGCCATTGTAGATGATCAAATAGAGGAAGAGACTAATGTCAAAGAAGCCACAAATGAAGGGGTGGTAATCACAAGTGGGGTATTGAATTATTTACAAAGGTCACTAGAAACATCATTAATGGAATTGAAGGTAAAAATTAAAAATATATGAGATGATAAAATTGTTATCAATTAAGGCATGTACTTAAAAAAATATTAATTATTAACAAATTAGATATAAAATAGAAGTATCCATAAAAGAAATAGGAGAAATAAAAATAAATGCTACACTTCTCATAAAATATGTTATATATTTAAAATAATTAAAAATAACATAAATATCTAAAATAATTGACATTTATGGATAGTAAACCATTCAAAATAATCGTAGACACTAGAGGTAGTAGAATTAACACTTGCAATGGATAATGAAATAATTGAAATTGGTAGTGAGTAACAATCAAAGAAATATAAGAAATAGTCATAAAACTAGTTAATATATCTATATTTGGAGCATGCAATACTTGCACACCATCATCTGTTAAATGTTTACACAATATCATGAAAATTTATTTTTCTTCATTTAAATATTCATCATTATTTTTCATAAGAGATCCATGGTACATCACCCATCACTTATTAGTTATTTAAGGTCATTGGATGGAAAGTCAACTTCCAATATAACTAGTAACTTCTTTGCATCCATAGGTGGAAATTGATCTTTGGAAGTTTAGTTGATAATAAATCATAGTTTTGAGATTGATTTCCTATATAATTGTATCATATTTCCCTATAACCATAAAATTGATCATATGAATCAAATCTATTAAAATAATTACGATCCTTAAATTTCCCATGTCTATAATAGAAATATTTTACTTTTTCTACTGTGAAATTCCTCACCTTAGTCTCTAGATCATAATATCCTTGTTTTAATCTACATAATTTGAAAGCATTAATTTGATCAACAATAAAATTATTACATTTTTGTAGTTACTTAGGTTGCTCTTTAGGACCTTGAAAAAATAGATTTGGATAGATCCACATATTTTTCAATCCTATAATTAAAGATATATGGTTCCAAAATTCACCTCATTTATCTTGGGACATCTAGAAGGAATGAAATAATCACGTCTTTAAAGACAAAAAAAGAAGATCTTCAAAAAATATTCATATTATCATATTAAAAGGTGGTTTAAAATGTGGAGTTTGACAGTATAAAAAATGCCACTATGCCCTCCCCCCTCAAAACTAGAATATAAATAGGTGAGAAATTAGAGTCTAAGAAATTATTTAAACTCGATGGAATCATCTAGATAATAAATCATGAAGGATACTTGTTGGATCTCTCCTACATTGGGCTAGATAAAAATAAATATTGATGTTGATTTTAAAGGAAATCTTGGTAGAGCTTGTTCCAAAGAAATTATTAGAAGTGAAGAAGGGAGATTAAGTGCTACTTATGCTTGGGCTATTGAATTTAAAACCAAATTTTGGCAAGAGGAAATGGAGAATTATAGTATGTGGATCTCTACTATGTCATCCCCTAAATAGTTTGTTTATACCCAAAAGGATACAATGAGAGAAAAGAGTAATTGTTAAATGGATCCTTCTTCAAAATAAGGTGCTCACGGTTGATAACCTTTGCAAGTGTGGCTTTCAAATACCCAATAGATATTATCTTTGCAAGATGGAGGCAGAGTCAGTGTGTCATTTGTTTCTTCACTGTCCTTTTGCTGCCTTGATTTGGGAAAAATTAATTTGTTACTGGAAATTATCATGGGTGTTCCCCTTGTCAATTGAAGACCTATTCATACAATGGAAAACCCTGACTCACAATCCTATTCTCTGAAAACTGTGGGATTTTTCTTTCCCTCATGTTTCTTGGGGAATATGGAAAGAACGAAACAATAGAATTTATAGAGATAAAGAATCTTCGATGGCCATTGTGTTTGATAAAATAATCCTGGATTACTGAAAGAAAATGTCAATGCTATCTCCCAGAAGGTTTACAACTCCGAGAAAGTGGCCTGATCGCCCTATGATCTTAAGGTTGCTAAGGAATGGAATATTAGTCTTTATTTTTCTTGTGCCCCTAAACAGGCTAAGAAGGATAGGGAGGGCATTTGCTATTCTTTTCCACCTAATGGGTGGGTCAAAGCCAACTTTGACAGGGTAGCTAAAGGTAATCCTGGGGCGGCGGGATGTGGTGGAGTCATAAGGGATTCTTTTGGAAATTTTCTCAGTGCGACTGCCACTCCCCTTGGATCTCAAACCAATCACCTTGTTGAGGCTGCAGGAGCTTTCCATGTTATAAATTTGGCCCATATTCTAAATTTTAAAAACCTTTGGCTTGAAGGGGACTCTAAAAATATTATTGATTGTCTTTTAGGTAGGTCCCCCCCTCGTGGACTATAAAGTCTTGGATTGATGATGCTATTTCGACCTTAGCTAAGTTTGATAATATAAATATTTCACACGCCTATAGAGAAGCCAATGTTGTGGCAGAATTTTTTGCGAATGAAGGGGTTAAAAGCAAAGGATAGTGCACTTGGCTAAACATTAGTGAATTAGATGTTAATGTTCGAGCCTTATTGAACTATGATGCGTCACATGGGCAAGAAGTGTGTCATCTCATTCATGATGATAGAACAGGGTAATTACATTACAATCATTAGATTGCATGGGACCGAGCTTATTTGCTTAACCTGGAAGTTAGCCTGGCATGCTTTGTGGGCTCATAGGTTTGGTGGGACCATTTCAAGTCAATATTTTGTCTCTATCTACCACACTGTGCTTGCTAAAATGGGTGGAGATAGAAAAAGAGTTGAGTTGGACAGCTTTGAGATGCACACAAGAATCTCTAAAGCATGGAACAAAGTTAAAAGTAGGGGCTTACTCCCTTTTCTGGAAAAACTCCATGGGTCTAATCAGGAAGCTATAGAGCATTTTGAGAGGAATTAGAAAAATGGGGAATTAACCCTTTTTGGTAGGAAAGTTGAGCTCGATGAAAACCTTATAGCTGAAGTGACTGGAATTTCCATTGAAGGACACAAATTTTTTTGAGACAGGGTTTTCTCTGATGAAGCGATGATTAGGTTTCCGAAGAAAGACAAGGAAAGACTGAAACTGGTGAAAGTTTCTAACAGTTATTTTGAATCTGATACCATTAAAGCTCTTCAGAGAAAAGTTCTTCACGTTATCATGGAGTACATAACCTTAGATGGTCGTTTCACTAGGGTCTATGGCTATCACTTTTCCCTACTCAACCATTTTCGCTATAAGGTCAGGGTTTCTCTTCCCTACTATCTTCTCTGTTCCTTAAGAAAGAGTTTGGAAAACCATAAGAAAACCCAAAAATATATCCTATTTTTCATACTAGTTTGATTAGGTTAATTGTTGAACATTTCCAAAATGTACACGCCCCTACTAATTTGGATGACCACCCTGAGTCTGAGGAGGATGATACCGAACCTAGTTGTTCAGGAAATTTTCCCAATTTGAGCCTAGTTAGGATGGTCTTGAGTCTGCCCTCTATCCAAATTGGTAATAAAATCCTTAATCCCCAATATGTTAAAGCCTACACTACGTCTAAGCCTGGAAGTTCTACTCTTAATACCAAAGGTGTTGGAAAGAATCTACCGGTTAAAAACCTTGTGTCGTATTCTGAAGACTCCTGATTCTGAGGATTATGGTGCTAACAATAATTCTTCCTTTTTTGTCCCATCGTTGGACAGAGCTGTTAGAATTGGATCCCCTGGAGCCCCCGACCCTACTAAAAGTTGCTTCAATATTGAAAGGGAACCCTCTGCTGATTTCTTGGGTATAGCTAGGAATAATTCTATTGACCATTGCAGAATTTTGAAATGGGTCTTTCATGAAATTAACGAGCTAAAAATAAAAAATTGGGCCCTTCAAATTAAACTGGAAGAAATGGGAGCTAAGGTTACTGTGTTAGGCAAGAAGGAGGTAGAACGAAAAGATTACAGTGCTAGAAAAAGAATTCTAGGACAATGTGGGAAAGGACAAAAGGATTGAAATAGATTTGGAAAAAATGAAAAACACTGTAAAGATAATAGTTGAACAGAACAATAGGATGGAAAGACATAATGCCATCATTATCAATGCTATGACTGAAAAACTATACAAAGTTCAATAGGGGTCCTTGGTGGTTGATCTAGAAGAGGTAAAAGACAAAAACCAGGAAGAGGATATTAGTGTTTCAAAGAGAACAAGGGCTAATCTGAAGAGGAAGGCACCTCCCATGCCACAAATGATTCAAACCTTCAAGAAGGGTGTTCAGGAGATGCAGGAACTAGAGGCTGAGATTGAGTTTATTCTGAAGACTCTGGGTTAGTTGCGGTTGGTCTTTTTGCTTGCATTTTGGCCAGTTTTTTGATTGACCTTCCTGGTCTTTTGTGGCTGGTTGCTGCTTTATCTGGGTTTTTCCTTTTGTGCAGCCTGTTTTCTCTTTTGAACTTTTATGTCCTCTCTCTTTTGTTGTAAACTTGGTGGTTTCGGGTCCTTGTAAAACCCGTTTTTCCCTTTATCAAAAACTATATATAATTACATTCCATAAGTAACTTAAATAAAAATAGACATTCATCTATAACACATAAATTGTTCAAATCCTTATAAATCCATATATATATTCATATGAAAAATATAGTGGCAGGTCTTAGTCTTTACTCTACATTATCTTCTATCCTATATTTTAATTCTTAAATATTAATTTTCTACTCTATTCTATCCTCTTCTCTCTCACTCTTCTTCCTACATATATTTTACATATATATTACTCTTCTACTCTATTCTATCAAATATAGTGATAGGGAATGAATAGAGAGTTTGAGAAAGTGAAAGTAGTGAGTTAAAATGACTAAAAATGGAGGCAAATAGTCATTTTGGGTGGTTAAGATTTGAAGATGGACATTACACTTATGGTGGGAAGAGAATCATAATGTCCCTATGATATCTTGATGTAGGAATCTTGTTAGGATGACAGTGTGGCACATGCATGCCCCTGGCATAAAATTCCCTTCAATGACACTAAATGATAGGGAAACATGGGGAAAACAAAGAAAATGTGGTAGGTTTTTGCATTATCGGACTTGTAAGGCTAAAATGAGGGTAAATTAATGGGAATTTGCATAGGGTGAAAATTTAAGCCATTACAGTATGAAAGAAAACAAATGAAACATCAAATCATCCATAGCCATAAACAATGGAACACTAAATTTTACATTGAAAACCCAATAAGGGAAAAACCACAATGAGCATTAGTTCACTATATGAATGTCAATATCGATTAAAAAAAAGGATCACTACTAGAAAGGCTCACTACCAAGAGGAATCATGTCCAAAAGAAAGAAAGGCTCATTAACAAGGGCTCACTACCTAGGAAGATCACTTCTTCTAGATTACAAAGAGAATGGAAATAAACTATTACAAGGAGGTTCAAAGCCTCATAGCAATAGGAGAAACCACCACAACCATCCACAAGCTTCAACTCAATACCTCCAACAACTTTAGGCACATTGAAATGTAGATACCTATAGTGTAGAAAAAAGTAACCCTTTTTCACACTTAATTTGGGAATGATTAAGATCAAAATGAACCTAATGTTGTTTTGATCTAGTGTTGTAATGTGTTTTACACATTCACATTAGGTTTAGGGTCCTTTTTAACTAAATAGACCTAATTTTTCCTTAATTTAGTGTTGTTAAGTGTATTTATTTACACCTTTGCATTAATTTTTGGGCCCTCTTGCATTTATGACCTTCATATAATCATTAATAGGCCCCTAAGATCCTTTATTATGCATCTTGAGGCTTATTTCAACCAAGATCTCGACATGATCAACAAATACACTTAATATCCTAACCCCCAACATTTCCTCTGCTTGAAAAGCCCTAGTGGGACCCATACGCCACCTTGGGCATATGAGTCCTACCCAGATTTGACCTATATGCCACCTTGGGTGTATGAATCTCGTTTGGCTTGTTTTTAGGGTTTTGAGCAAGAAATCAAGGTTTTGGATTCAAATTTCATGAATGTCGGTATTTGGGATCTAATAAGTGGTAAGTTAGATGGAATGCCTATATAAATAAGGTTTCAAATCATTATTTCACCTAAATAACTATATGCAATCATCTTAAGAGTTCACAAGAGCATAATAGGGCATTCAAGATCATTCAAGAAGGCATTCAAGGGAAAATTATTAGAGTTTCATTGCAACAATTCAAGATCCATAATCATGTCAAAGGCATAATGCATCAAGCATGTTGTTGAGCTAGTGTTGTGATGTAGTATTCAAGATCCAAGTTAAGCATTGTTCCACATCTAATTCAAGATCAAGATCTACATTCTTCATGGCCACTTCATGTTAGATTGCATATTACATTTCAAGATATCATTCAAGGTATCATTGTTCATGTTTCATTATTTCATCATAAGGTTTAATTACCTTTATGGGGTTTAACCAAGGCAAACCCCCATTCTCTAACAATCAATAAGTTTCTCTCTCTCTCTCTCTCTCTCTCTCTCTCTCTCTCTCTCTCTCTCTCTCTCTCTCTCTCTCTCTCTCTCTCTCTCTCTCTCTCTACATGTATGATTGTAGATCTAGGTGAATTGAGGCTTGAAGATCCTTTGAAGACAAAGTTGCAAGATTGAGGAAAGTTTTCAAGTTGTCACAAGGTTGTCAAGATCATGGAAAGTTACCTATAGGCCAAAATTCAAGCTTTTAGATCTAGAGATTTGGTAGGAGAGAAGCTACAGGAGATCACCAAAGAATACCAAATTTTTCTAAGCCAAACCACAATAGTGGGACTAAATCGCCAACTTGGGAATATGAGTCCTAGTGTTGTATTTTTTCTAGATTTCAAGAGATCTAGATCAGTCACTAAGAGATTCCAGTTTTTGCACAGAAACCCTAGTTTGGGAATAAATTTCCCAGACTAGTGTATGAGTCCCAATGAAAATTAAAAATCAAAATTTTAGGGTTTCAGAGCTTTTTCTAACTACATATTTCTTCCAGGTATCCCTCAGTTCATTCTTAGTTTACTATCTTGATTTTTAGTGTCATTTCCTAGGTCATTTCATCAAGTTTGCATGATACTTTAATTACTTGTATTTCCAAGCCTTTGCTTGGTGGTGAACCCCCTTTATTATCTTTAATCACACCCTACAACACCTTATTGCAGATATCTTTCTCTCATTCTATCCTTGGATTTAGATCTCTAAGGTTTCCTTGAATGAAAGTTGTAGGAAATTGGTGGTTCTATCTCCTAAAAACCATAGAACTACAATTTTCTACATTTTTATCTCCTAAAACATAGAGCACCAATTTTCTATGTTTCAATACTATATACTCACTACTTTTGGTAGTCTTAGGAATTCATGCTCACACTTAGATCTCAACACATGATCACATACACATCACTTTGTACCACACTTTACAAGTCACACACTTCTCCAACAATTGACCTTGCATATATATCTTTTGCCACCATGAACAACCTTCTACAAGTTGTCTTCATTGAAATGTATGCACCTCAAACATGCAACCACCAAATAGTTTGGCACTAAATACTTCCGCAGTGGAAAGAAGTAAAGCGGGACCATGCCAAGGGTTAATCAGGACCCAAATCTACACCGACATGCTACACCATGCTTCCAAAAACCATGAAGCACATCCATAAATATCACTAACATGCTAGGTTAGACAAACTGACATTAACACTATCAAGCAACCAAATTCACACTTCACTAGGTTTGGAAACATCCTGCAAACCATGTAGCAACATCACACAAAATCTTGGAATATTCCAACACCAATAGAATATTCAAATTCATTGTCACAAACATATGAAACTAAAAATTCTATCATCTTGCTCAACTAGTCAAACTACCAGTGATACACAACTCATGAATCAAGCTTTTGAACCAACTGAACACCAAACCATCCAAGAGAAGATAGATGCAAAAATTATTAGCACATTCCAAAATTTATGAGATAAGAAACCTCAATGAGGAGAAATGCGGATCAATTCCATTTATCCTAGATATCCCTCTTCACAATCCAACCACTGTCAAACACATCTTCTACTACCATACAATCTAAAACCTAAAACTCTGGATATAACACATTTGAAGACTATTGAACATCATATCCATACTACACAAGCACATCTTCAAGAATGAATAAATGTGGAACATAATATAGAACACAATATAGAACACGTCCTTGTCACCTTGTATAATCTCTATACAATTTTTCTCAAAAGCACTTGGAAACCAAGTGACCCTATTGCATATACAACACCTACTCAACACCACAAACACCTTCTCATCATAACCACACTAGAGGTTGACATCAATTATTGACACTAATGACAACATAGTTCAATAATCTCCCCCTTTTTCATTGATGGAAACACCTACTGAAAACAATCAATAACAAAAGCAACTTTGATCTCCAACTCTCAAGCAACTCTCCACCTTACTTGGACATTCCTTTCCTTATATTTTTCAAACTTCACTCTCTCCCCCTTTGACATGATGGATGTAGTCTTTGGAGGGTATCATTGAATCCTCCATGCATAATCTTGATTGTTTCTTTTCTCTCTTTTGGGGAGGAGTTTTGTCCAATTGGGTTTTCTCCTTTTCTCCATTTATGAGAAAATGTATTGCATATGTACATGGGTACCTAAAATGGCCTTGTAGCCGAGATCCATCTTTGCATTTTCTTTTGCTTCATTTTTAAAATAATCTCTCCCTAAGTTGCACTTAAGGGGGGTGTTAGTGTGACTATATGTCTTGTATATAGTAATTTTCTTTACTAGGGACTTAAGGGACTTATTCACATGTTAACTTTACTTAGGATTATAAGATTCCTTCTAGAAGTCTTAGTTGGCATATCTAGATCTTATATTTCTAGCATTTAATGCTTGATTCCTAGGTTGTTATGAATTAATTGTCTCACATAATAGGATTAAGACACATGTCACAATCATGTTTAATTTTATTGCTCACCTTGCCTATACAAGCAAGTTCATTGTACTCATTTATGAAATACTTCAGAATTCATCATCATTTTGATAGGTTTTAATATCAAGCAACTTCATTTTATTGCATACTCTCTTGTGGAAGAAATCCATTATTTTTGTAGGTGATCTTGGGTATTGAGATAATCTTCAACTATTACACTAGAAACCTACCATTAGTTCCAAAACCACTCCAAACCTCCAATAAACACTATTGAAAATTCTCAAAGAACTAGGAATATGAAACCCTTAGCAATTTTGGTAACTTAGAAGCATGAGGAAAGCATGAAAAAGGCAAGAGGGCACACCCAAGAAATTTTTGCATGTTTTTCAAGTGGAAAATCTAGGAACTAATAAGACATACAAAAAATGAATAACCCACTTACACAGTTTTCAATCAATTATAAATGGTGGATTGACATGAGTTGATTGTAGCAAGATGGTAAAGGAATCAATATTTTTTGCATCTTTGGAAACATGTGAAACAAAGCTCCACTAGTTAGGATGGTATCATATATTTTCCTTTTACCTTGTATTTTTCTCTCCTAGCCATGAACAAAATTAAGTGAGTTAAATTATGTCGTTTACTAGGACTATGGGTTCTTAAATATTTTATTTATCCTTAAATTATTCGAAGCATTTTCTAGAAGAGTCACCATTCGTTGATGTAAATATAACATGCACTAGCTTCCCTCAAAGATCATAGACCCTTTTAATTATTAATATTTATAATTTTTAACCACTTCAAATATAATCTTACATATTCATCCTCATAGTTTTGTTTACTATTTAGATAAATATTTACATCATCACAAGTCACCACCTAGAACTTGGGAGAAAATAGAGAAAATGCAAGGAAACTTGACTTATGCAACGAAGCAATAGGACAAAGATAAAAATAGTAGTACTGAGTCATATTTACATATGTCTAATGGAATGAAAACCAATATTTCATTTTCCACAAATACTGCTTGATTTTTTTTCCTTAGAAAATTTTGAAAAAGGAGGAACATAATGATGAAGACACTCCTTTGCATACTTTAATAGATAGATGAAGTCAAATAGATTAAAAGAATTAACAAACAAATTTTCATCATTTTTTGGTTTCATACAATCTGAAAGGAGAAAATAATATAGGGGAGAATCACCAATAAGACTTGATCTCATGATAAGGAGAGTTGAGAAATAAATAGGTGATGTTACCTAGTTGAATTTTGAAATAATACTTCCAACAAGAACAATACTAGAGTCTATGTTGTAACTCTCCAAAGTGACCTCAAAAGAAGAGAAAAAGGACAAATAATTAAATGTATGTCTCTACAAGAAATTTGACCATTTTTTATTCAACAAAATATCCATAGTACGTATTGAAAAGAAAAACACATAAACAACCTCAAAAAATAGAGCATTACAATTTTATCCATCCTGATAATTATAATTAATTCAAAACATGCATTTAATTTCATGAATGTGTTGCCACCTTGATGACTATTTTCTTCATCCTAGATGTTAATTTTATCAAATATTGAATTGATGATGATATGGACTAATCTTAAATCCACTTGAAGATCTTTTGGTTAAAATTTAAAGTCAGTGCCCTGCCCCACATTATTAGTGGCTTGTTTACATCAAATCTCCCTCAAACCTAATATCATCATGGTTAATGATTAAATAGGGGTCCTCACATCCACTAAATAGTTATATTTCATTTTCCTAAACCTAGTCTCGTGAATGAAATATAGTCAACCAAAGATTTCATGTCTGGAATCTAATACATATCTCTTGTTTGGATTCTTCCAAGCTTGTTGGTGGACCCTTGGAAATAACTATTTTTTAGTAAAATCTAGGTCTTCACATCTATATATAATAAACATTAGACATCGTTATCCCCTTATTGACTTGGTAGAGTGAATAAAACATAGCTCTCCATGTCCTTGCATCCACGGGTGTTGAGCTTTGAAATTTGGGAATGATTTTCTTGTCTAATATTTTTTTTCAAAGCAAGTAAATAATTTATTGAGAAAGATCTAGAATAAGCACGGATCAATTACATAAGAAATAGTTGGTGCACTAAATGAAGAGAATGAAAGGATAGCCTCGAAAATACAACCTTGGGAAAACAAATATTTGAATAGATATAAGCCTTTGATGCCAATACATTTTCTACTATCAAGATGATGGGATTAAGGATTTTTAGGTATAATTCCTACCATTGGAGTTAAGTATGGTGTACTTGTCTCAAATCTAGAATGATCTAGGGATTGATTACTATGGATGAATATTTTAGTATTATATATATTCATAACTATTCAAGATAAATCTCTTATCTCTTAGATTCAAGGATCTCTATATAAGAAGATCTATTTGTCATTTGAAGTGGTTGAAAAAATTGATGGGCTTTGTGCCTTGTAGTCTTTGCAATTAAGATATTATATCTTGTCAATTTTTTATATAATAACTAAATTGTTATTAAATAAATTAATGTATTGCATATCCTTTGTAAAATTTTGTCATCAAGTTTAAGTTTTCAATTTGATTATATAATATGGTAAATGTTTATGTTAGTCATATTGATCAAAATTATTTTATTTGATTGTATTATTTTGAGGCTTCAGTTTGCAATATGAAATCGAGATAAGGCTAACTTTTATGTTTATTTATCTCCTTCAATTAATCAAACTTGTATGTGGGATGAAACAAGTCAAATTCTCTCGATCTTTTTTTATCCTTAATATTTTAAATTAGATAGAACAATAATTAGTTACTTTTAGTTTTAGTTTTGTGTATCGCTGGTAAAATCTTATTTTTGTGTATTCTTGAAGTTCATCTATTTTATTACAATTCTTTATTTTCATATAAATATGTTGAGTGAATATAACTTGACTAATACTATTATTTAAATATGTTTTCTATGTAAATTTCATCACTTAATCTAATGGTGTATCTTCACTAGACTTTGCAAAATATTCTTGTTCGATCAGACCTCTTGCAAAACAATGATGCATTTTCCACTTGGATACCTTGCATGCCAAGGCCTAGTAAAATAGAACCTTGGGAAAACTCATCATTCTCCTTTCAAAAAAAGAGGCATCTCTTGATCCCTCTTGACATTAGCCTATGTCATCTAACAAGACAAAAATTTCTAAATGAATAGTCAACATACAACAAATAATGTGATAGTCATGCTCATGGTGTAATCTACATCTACCAACTCATGGACTACTTTTTTTCATGGATTATTTTTTTGGAACCATCATCATGATTTGTGCCATATCAATAGAAAAAATGAAGGGTGCATAAAAATGATTTGGAGTATACCGTAGAATTTATATTTGTTATTATTGTTAGTGTAGGTTTTATTTTCCTTTATATTCATGTTTTTTCCTATACATATGTTTAAGCTTTCCTAGGATATTCTAAATGATAATTATGAGGGTAAATTATATTTTTCATAAGATACATGTGTGTTACTCCCACTTATTCTTGTTAATTGAAGTAATTCATTCTATTGGATGTACATGCAACCTCTCTTAACCATTGATTTGTCATTTAATACATAGGAGTAATTATTTGCTTGGCATTTTCTAAAGAAGTGTAATTGTTGCCTATTTTTTATAGTTGAAGTTTCTCCTTTTATTAGATGTATTTTCCTCCCTTGTATTTATATATACAAACCTTATCTCTCATTTTTATGATAAAAAGTTAGCTTTCATTATGCTATATGACATGTCTCTTGTATTACCATAATATTTGTTGTGATATCTTGATTCCAGGACCATGTGTGTTAAATAGTTTTATTATATCTATTATTACACTAGGTCATACATAGTTTCTTGCTTATTTTTAGAATACAACTATTATCATTAGAATGATCAAGTCTTCCACATCCCTTGAATGCCTTCATTAATATTTTATTCATTTTATGTTATTTTATTGTTTATCTAATTAAGTAATGTTCAAGTTTTGGATTACTAACTATAATAATGTTAAGAAAAGTGTCTCAACATTGCTTTTAATTCTAAGATTACAAAAAGTATAATTTTGGGATATAAAATTAAAAAACTCATTTGTAAGCTATAGAGTTATTTTTTGTCAAAATAAATATTACTAGATCCTCAACATTGTTAGAGTTTCCCAAGGACTCAAGCCTTTAGGATCACCTACAAAAACCAAAAACAACCCAGACTCAATTTTCAGAGATTTTCAGAGATTCGGTTCTGAGATCTGAAGACTTGGCATTTTCCTCAAAAAATAGCAGTAGGACTAATACACCATCTTGGGTGTCTTAGCCCTCCACAACATATTTTGGCAGTCAGTTTGCATTTCCAGAATCCTCACGACATCTCTAGATTTCCCAAGTGCACACATACTATCTCCCTATTGCATAATTTCATCATTTGCATCTTTCATTTAGCTTAAATTATTAGTTTTAGGCTATTTTTCATATCATAGTGTGTTTTCAAACATTTTATTTTCCAAACATTTGCTTGGTGGTGAACTCCTTCGAACTCAAGAAACCCTTCCTAGGACCCTCCTAATTGAGAATTGGCTCACCTAGAGAGGTTGTTAGTCAATCCAATTAGGAATCTTAGGACATTAATGAAAGGTTGAGTGAGAAAAGTGTGGTATCCCAAAAAGGTATCCATTTTCCCCTCATCATTTTGTTGAACCTAGTGATTCTCCTAGTACAACACTTGATGTTGTCCCTCTTGCTAGTGATCTGCATTCTACATATATTGAACAAGACTAGGATACGAATGACTTGTTGGATGGTTGACTCACATGTGCTTTACTAGTCTTTTATCTTTTCTTTTTATTTTTCTTTCCTTTTCGCTTTTCTTTGTGTTTTCTTGCATGTGCATAATGTGATCCCCTGCAATGTTCTATTTGATGTTTCTCTCTCTTTGTGCATTCCTCTATTTTTACCTTCATTCTTCTATATGTCGTATACTTTTTCCTTTTAATTAATCTTTTTATCTTGTCCTTTCATTTTTCGTTTCTTGTGTTTTCCTTTTGGGGATGACGCAAGGCATCGAGACATTCATGTCTCTTTCATGTTGACCCAAAAGCTTTTTCATTACCTTTTCTTTTCCTTTCATTTTCCTTTTCATTTGTCTTTTGTTTTCCTTTTGGGGATGATGCAAGGCATTGAGACACCCTATGTCTCTTCCATTTTGACCCAAAAGGCTCTTTCTTTTCTTTTTTTTCACTCTCTTTATGTCATTCTTCTAGTTTTGTGTATTTGGGGAATGATGACAATTCCAAGATCTCTAATATCATTGTAGCAAAGAACATACCGACCCAAAATCCATAGATCCCTTATGTGTTTGGTGTTCTCATTTTGGGGGCAGCCCCTTTCTTTTCATTTTCTCTTGAATGATGTAGCTTTACTTGGAAACATATGACTTAGCATATGGCTTTCCAAGTTGGTTGTCATGTCTTCCTTCTTGTTTGCATTTTCATTTTTGCTACTTTAAAGTAATTGCTCACAACATGGTGTTAGGAATTCCTTTAAAGTGGGGGCATACATTGGCATTATTTTGGCATGATTTCATTTGCATTTTTTTCCTTTTCATGTTCCTTGATGTGATTTTCTTCCTTTATGTGATGTGTTTTTCCTCTTGGAGGTTTCTTTGGGTTTGACTTCCTTCGAGAGCGCGATATTTCCTTGTCCTCTCTTGGAAACAAGATGATACCCTTTTGTGCTTGTCCTCTCTTGGAAGCACTAGGTATGATGTTCCCCAAGATGAGACCTTGTACTTATCCTCTCTTGGAGATGTTAAGCACAATTTCCCCTAAGAGTAAGACCTTGCATGAACTAAGCAAAATCCATTTGAACATCCCTCTTTCTTGTTGCATTTTCTCTACATTTTTCTCCTTATTAAAGTCATGGAGGTATGACTTTGATATGGACTGCCTTGGGGCTCACCTAGTGAACATTTAGCTTCACTATCCCTTGTGAGCATGTGGTTTTGTGCCTTACTAAAGTCATGGAGGTGTGGCTTTGATATGGTCCCTTGGGGCTCACCTAGTGGACACCTAGCTCCCACTAGCCCTCGTGAGCATGCATTTTGTTTGCATAGTGGACAACGCATTCCACTTGTAAAACTTTTTGGATAAATAGCCTAGACCCAGTCCACCACATTGTACAACCAATCGAAGCTTGATCCGCTATAGTTTTATTTTCCTTTTCCTTTTTTGTTTTCTTTTTTCTTGCCTTTGATGGTGTATATTTGCAATTTGGTTATGGCTTCATATACCATCCACAAGCGTGTTCCTTTGTGATTATGTTGGTTTTGCCATAGTATCTTGATCCTAGGGGCTTGGCCACCCTCTTGATTATTATCATCCTATCTTGCTAACATTGGTACATTTGAACCCCTCTTGATTGTGTGGTTGGCTACTTCAGTGTGAGTTTGAAGCAATTTCATCCTCTCACTAAAGTGGCGGCTAAATGTAGTGTAGTAAAATGCATTTACCCTTGCATTTTCACACTTGTTTGGGCCCGCCTTGCTTTATTTATGCTTCTTTATGGCTTAATTGGTCCTATTTTGTGTCCACAAGCCCTATGAATGACATAATTTCTTGGTTAATCTTGACATTATCCAATGCATAAATGATAATTTAATGACTACATCAATGTGTCCCTAATTTTTGGGTTGGAATTAAAACACCACCTAGGGCATCTTAGTCCCCCAAGGCTTTCGAGACCTTGATTTTGACACCTTTGGATTGGGCCCCTTTTTGGTATCTATGCCCCAAGCTTTTAGGACTTGGGACTAAGACACCGCCTAGGTCGTCTTAGTCCTCCTTGAGTCATTTTTTGAGATTTAATTTCAAATTCTAGTGGAATTTAGCCTCCTTTATTCAATGAATTCATATGTTGGCTTGGTGTGATATAATTTCAAGATATTAAGCATAGATAAGTATAAATACAAAGTTCCTTGATTCATTTCAACTGAATTCTTTTGTGAGATCTTTTATCATAGCATAATTGAGTTAACAAGAGCATTCAAGAGTAGATTCATCAAGCATTTGAAGTCATTTTCAAATTCAAGCATCATATCAAAGTGTTTTCTTGCATCGTGTGTGTTGTTGTGCTAGCATTTGTGATGTAGGTTTTTGATCCAAACAAAGAAATTCAAGATCAATCTATCAAGCATTCAAGATCCATATCCATTGCAGCCATTACACACAAGTTTGTAGACTTTACAAGGGTTTGGTGAGTTGTAGCATTGCATGTTGTTCATTCATCATTCCTCCATTTCATTTCAAGGTTTAATTACCAACAAGGGGTTTGACCAAGGAAAACGCCCATTCACTAATAAACAACAAGTTTTTCCCATCTTGCACATTTGTGATTGCAGATCTAGGTTGAGGATTTGAAGATCACTTGGAGCGTAAAGTTGAAAAAGTTGAAAAGTTGCATTACAAAGTTTTCATCTTCAAGCAAACTCACGTACAGGCCATATTTGGAAGTTTCAGAACCTAAGACCAGAAGGGAAGCTTGTGCAGACCTTGGAGCTCAGGATCTTATTCAAAGTTTGTAAAAATCTAGAACGAGACTAATATGCCATCTTGGGCATCTTAGTCCCAGGCTCAATTTTTAGAGATTTTCAGAGATCTGGTTTTGAGATTCGAAGACTCCACATTTTCTCCAAAAAGCAGCAACAGGACCAATACGCCATCTTGGGTGTCTTAGTCCTCCATAACATATTATGGAAGACAGTTTGCATTTCTAGAATCCTCACAACATCTCCATATTTCCCAAGTGCACACATACTATCTCTCTATTGCATAATTTCATCATTTTCATCTTTCATTTAGCTTACATTATTAGTTTTAGGTCCTTTTACATATCATAGTGTGTTTTCAAACATTTTCTTTTGTAAGAATTTGCTTTGTGGTGAACCCCTTAGAACTCAAGAAGCCCTTCCTAGGACCCTCGTAATTGAGAATTGGCTCACCTAGAGAGGTTGTTAGTCAATCCAATTAGGACTCTTAGGACATTAATGAATGGTTAAGTGAGAAAAGTGTGGTATCCCAAAAAGGTATCCATTTTCCCCCTCACCAGCTACAATGAGCTCTTGAGAATTGAGATTACAAAGGAAATGCCTTGGTTATATAGTCCATGGGAGAGATATGATGTAACAAGATTATGACAAGTGTTGTCATCCTATGAGGTGTGACAACTCAGGGTCATTAAAGCTCAACAAACTTATCCCTATGTAAAATTAATCTAGTGTGAAGAGGACCTACATGGATAACTAGCTAGGAAATGAACTAGTTAGATAAAGTGCCCCTTTTTCACTAACACCTCAATTCTATCAAAGTGTGTCCTTGCTTTATGTGAAATGTTTCCTTGGTGGTGATATTAGGCTTGGTGTCTCCTAAGTGGGTGAATTTTCTTGGAATATGATGTTCCCCTTTGTGGTAATGTAATGGCTAGTATTCCCTAAGGTGTGATCTTTTCATTCCTTGACTTGTCCTCTCTTAGTGGTGATGCCATGCCTAATATTCCTAAGGTGTGACCTTTCATGTATTGAACAAGAGCCCCTATGTTGTTTTTGTAAATCACCTTTTGTAGTGGTGTTGTTATAAGACCCCTTGAGGTTTTGGCATTATATTTTCATTGTTTATGTGCCTCCTTGGGTGAGTTTGTGCACCTCCAAGTAGGTGAGTTTGGAATCTTTACTTCACTTTGTTCACACATTTTAAATTAGTGTTGTGTTGGCATAACATCTTGATCAATTTTGTAGCACCTTATCAGAGTTATTATGGAGTATAACTCTCGGTATGGTTGATATGGGTGCACACCTAGTGAATAGAAGACTTCACAAGACCTGGTGTGTTTCTCATTTTTCTACCTTGTCTTGGGGGCTCACCTAGTGAATATCAAACTTCACTAGCTTGTGTTGCCTTTTTTTTGTGATTCACCGAATAAATATCAGACTTTGTTATTGTGTGAGTCATGAACACCTTAACATGGCCACCTAGCATAACACAACTTTCTTACCAGTAGATCTATGTGTTTAATAAGTGTTTAGCATAGCCCAACTTGCTAGCCTTGTGGAACCAATCATATTGCATGGACACCTAGCATGACATAGCTTGCTAGTCCTCATGGGAGAATTCCTTTATTTGATGAATGGCGTTTGGTATTTGAGACAATTTAAGAGTGTGGTCTCTTTACCTTACCAAATCAAATCCTTTTAATACTAACCTTGTGTTTTGTTGTGTGCCTTTTGTGTCTCTTGAACTTCATGTTTACATTGTGTTTATGCCATGTTTGTTTTCATTTCATTGTCATCTTTATGTTCCATCATGTCATGTGTTTTCATCATGTATGCTTCATGTGTTATGACATGTATGTTTGTGTATGTTGTCTTGTTGCATTTCATACATGTTTGTTCCTTTGTGCTTATGTTTTCTTTCCATAGGATATTCAATCCTAGGGGCTTGATCACCCCCCTAGATTCATTGTCATCCTATCTCTTCAACATTGGGGCAATTAAACCCCTCTTGACATATTTTCTACTTTACTATGAGTCTGAGCGTAAGTTCATACTATCACTAAAGTGGAGGCTAAATGAACCATCATAAATTGTCACCTTCGATAATTTCACTCTATGTTTTATCCCCATTTAGTTATTGAGACTAATTGACCCCATAATTTCCTAAATTATGCATTATATAGCCCATTTGTACCATTTTTTGAGAAATTGCATGCATTGAACAAATGCATCCAATTGATATTTTTCCCCTAACACTTAATGTATTGGAAAATAGAGCCAAGACCCATTTTCCCTAGGGCATATGGGTCCCCCTATTTTTTCAGGGACCAATTTTGGATAAGTCGGTGTCAACATTATAACATTCAAATTTCAAATTGTAAATGTTGGCTATTGAGATTTAATTTTTGAGAAATTAGATAAATGCCTATAAATACCTATTTATTGCATAATTTAAAATCTTAGTGAAATTATCTAGAAATTCAAAGAATTTATGATCAAGCATTATTGTCAAGAGAAACATTTCAATGATTTATTGCATCAATTCAACATCCAAGCATCATGTCAAATCCTATGTGAGTTCATGTATATTCATGTTGTCATTGTTTGTGAAGGCTAACCCTTGTTATAGGTCTCCAAGCAATTCAAGAATTCAAGCAAGCAAGATCCAAGTCCTTGAAGTGATGTGCATAACTTTCTAGTCCCTCAAGGAAGCCATTGAAGGGTGGTGAATTGCATCACTTTGTGGTTCATCATTCCTTCTTATCATTTATCATGTTATCATACATTACCATTTTGGAAGTGGAAACACTAACACAAGGCTTGAATTAGGCAAGCCCCTAAATGGCACAACCCTTTCCCTTTCTTTGAATGTGCAGGTTTCAGGTTTGAAGAGGATTGAAGAAAGTTTGAAGACAAGTTTCTCATTTTTGTAATTGAAGCCCTACATCTTATCAAATCATAGAAAATCACATACAAAATTATCCAATTGTGTTTCAACAACTTTGCAATTGGGGGAATCAAAAGGTCATATCTAACATGAAAAGACCTCAAAAATAGAGCAAGAGAGGCGTACAAGGACTCATATGCCCTTTGGTGACTTTGTCCCTATTTTTAGACCACTGCCAACTTTTCTAGGTAGGTACACAATCCTCTACATTTCCTCAATTTTCCTACAATTGATTGTTTCAGTTTATTAGTTGTCGTATTATTGCATTTCTTATATTAGGGCTTGTAGTCTACATAGGTTAATCATAGTCAATCAATTATAATCCATTATAATCCTCAATAGGATGGAGATCTAGGTTTGATTGGCTTATTTTCATGGTTGAAAGTCAATCTATACGCCTTGTTGATCTCCATCTTAATGAAACCCTAGAAAAGGAGGCAATCAACCCTAGGTTTTATACATTAAAACTTAAGGACCCATGTTTCTATGTTTCATTTCCCAAGTTATATCTACCTCTCTCCCTCTCTCTCCCTCTTTCTATATCTCTCAATGTCTCCTCTCTCTCTATTTCACTCTCTCCCTCTCCCTCCCTCCCTCTCTATCTATTTATACATATCTATCTCCCTCTCTATCTCTCTCCATATCTCTCTCTCTCACACACACTACCTCTTTTTCCCTTCATATCTCTATCATGTATATCTCATTATCTCTACCTCTCTCTTATTCACTCCATCTCTCATGTTCTATATATATGTATCTCTCTATTTCTCTCTATCTCCCTCTCACTCCTCTCTCTATCTCTTTGTATCCATATATTTAGACTCTACCTCTATCTCCCTATCTCATTATCCCTCCCTCTATCTCTCTATCTATTTCCCTAACCCTATCTATCTCTCCCTCTCCCTCTCCCTCTCCCTCTCCCTCTCTATATATTGAGCTATCTCTCCCTCCCTCCGCCTCCATCTTCTCTCTCTCCCTTCTCTATCTATCCTCCTCTACTTATCTCTTTCCCTTTCTCTCCTTCCCTCTATCTTTCCTCATCTCTCCCTCTCTCGCTCCCTCCCTATCCCCTATCTATCTCTTTATCTCTACCTCTCTCTCACTTTCTCTTCACATATATCTCTATCTCTCTGTATTTCTCTTCCCATATATCTATCTTCCCCCCTCTCTCTAAACCAACTATTTCTCTCTCCCTCTTTTCATATCTATTTTTCTATCTCTACTTCTCTCTATTTTTCTCTCTCAATTGCTCTCCCTCTCCCTATCTTTCAATATCTCCTTATATCTCTATCTATCTATCAATCTACCTCACCATCTATATCTCTCTATCTCTCCCTCTTTCTATATCTATTAGTCTATCTCTACTTCTCTCTATTTTTTTTCTCTATATCTATCTCCCTCTCCCAATCTTTATATATTTCCTTATATCTCTATCTCTCTATCAATCTATCTCACCATCTATATCTCTTTATCTCCCCCTCTCCCTCTTCCTTTATATTTCTCTATCTCCTCCAATTTATCTCTCCCTCTTGATCTCCTTGTCTCTCTTTACCTTTAACTTTCTCTCTACCTCTCTCTATCCCTCTATCTATTTGTCTCCCTCTTCCCATCTCACTCTATTTTCATCTCTACCTCTATCTTCCTCTCTCCCCCTCTATCTCTAAACAAGCCTCCTCTCTCTATCCATCCATCTCTCTCCCTCTATCTATCTCTCTCTTCCTAGGCCTCTATATATATATCTCTTTGCCTTTGTATCTCTATCTCTCCATATTTCTTCTTCCATCTCTCCCTCTATCTCTATCTCTCCATATATCTCTTCCATCTCATCTATCCCTCTTTCTTCTCTCTTTATCTTTCTCTCTCCTCTCCATATCCCTCTCATTCTCCATATCCATATCCATATCCATCTATATCTATAACTATATATATTCCCTATCTATATCTCCTTACCCCTTTCTCTCTCTCACTCTTCCCCCCTCTCTATGGAGCCTAATTATCTTCCTGCTTTAGAGGTTTTATTTCAGTCATGTTTGGATCCATGTCAGTGGTACATAGTTGATTTGAAGCTAACACTTCTCCATTTAGGCAATTTTTGCACAAATATCATTTGCTTGAAAATGGCCTAACAATTGACCTCATGTACTACATAAATATATGCAAAAAATAAACTAAAATTTATCTTAATTGACCTTCCACGCCTCTTCAACATACCCATTACACCTAAAATGGGATTACTAATTACTAAACAAATTTCAATAAAAAATAGAAAAGACAACCTTAATACTGCTAAAAACTAATATAAATTAATAGCAGTTTTAAAAAATAAAATCGAACAGTTTACAAGAACAATGAAAAAAAGAAAAAGAAAAATTGCATACTTCAACCTCATATATGTTTAAATACTTATATTCTATTCCAAATAAACATCGACAGCTAAATTACGCATCATATGCTTGGTATATTCGAAAGATGTCTATCTCGTTTATTTCCATGCTTTATTTATTTAATTAATTTGCTTGCAGTAAGACTTAATATTAAATAGACTTGCTGTTAAATCGTTGACATGAGATCGCGACTGGGAATTAAATACAATTGAGAGGTTTTCAATGTGAGAAGCTTCTCCATAATTGCGTAACGTGTCTCTGTTCGCCTTGGAAAATGAAATACACGTGTTCGACTTTCAAGGACAACCATCAAATTTAGGCTCTTGTATGAGGACAACCTTGGTCAAATGGTTAGGTTGGATGTGATTAAAAAAAAAAAAAAACTCATTTTTATGATATTGAGTGATTTGAAATATCCATACAAAAAAAAGTCTATAATAAAGGTATTTTTTAAGTTTTGTTTTGTTGAGTGACAATATATGAAGACGCTAAATTATGTAGTTTTGAAATAGACTTCATAGGTTCCAAATTTATATAATTCTACAAGCTACACGATTAATCATTATAAAAATATTAAAAAAGAATGGAAACCAGAAAAACTAGTGATAATGATGGGAAATTGATGCAAACACATTAGAAAAATTAGAAAAGATTAAAAGTAAAATCCCTTAAATGATGAAAATAGACAACTTCAAATTGGCAATGGGAAGTGGAGGTATTGATTTAGCTCATGAAAATGGCAAACTAAAAACCCTAGAAACAATAATTATGATATTGCTATCAAGATTCAATTGTATAGTTTTTCAAGTCAAACTCATTGACCCATGGTTCATGAGTAGTATTTCACAAGAACCCATCTCTCATGAGAATGAAAGGTACACTTAGCACTAATTGCATCTAGGTGATTCTCACAAAGGTGAATCATTGGTCCTTCTCAAGAGGTCACCCATCCTAGTATTACTCAAACTCAAGTGTGCTTAAACATGGAGTTTCCCTTCAAGGTTAAGCTCACTTAACTTGCTACCCCATTTGAAAAATCTTCAAAAAAAAAAATTCCTTATGAACCATTCATGATAGAGCCCCTTTAGTTCATTAATTTGATAAGTAGGGGGTATTTTTCACAGAGTGTCAAATTATCATATTGGAATGAATGTTAAACTATGTCGTTTTTTGAGTCAAACTCATTGACCCATGTTTCATGAGTAGTGTTTCATAGGAACCCATCTCTCATGAGAATGAAAGGTCAAATTAGCACTCATTGCATCTAGGTGATACTCACAAAGGTGAAGCATTAGGCATTCTCAAGAGGTCACCCATTATATTCTTACTCCAACTTAGCATGCTTAACCATGGAGCTTTCCCCCCAAGTTTAAGCTCAATTAGCTTGCTACCCCATTTGCAAAATCTCCATAAATTATTATGCCTCATGAACCATTAATTATAGATCCCCTTTAGCTCATCAATTGATAAGTAGGTGGTATTTTTCACAATGTGTTTGTACTTTCTCCTACATCATATTGGAAGGAATAAAAAATGATCATAAACACACACTTGGCTACTAACCACTATGGAAGAGACATAATGGTGGATTAGGGTCTTTTATAGTTGTTGTCATTGATGTCAACACTTGAGGATCTTTGTGTAAGATTATTGGTAGTTGATGTCAACACTGACTATTGGTTGTCTTTGATGTCAACACTTGATGAAGATTGTTATATGTTTGGTAGTGATTGATGAACTTGTTTTTAGTAGCTAATGACAACACTTGGTGAATTGTTTGTGGTTGGCATTGTTGTCACCACTTGAGAAGTAAGGGAGATTATTGACATTTGATGTCCCTGATGTCAAGTACTTGGTGAGAGATTGTTGCAGTGTTTGTTACTTAGCATTGGTTGTCATTGTTGATAACATTCAGGTTGGGTTAACATTGATGTATGGATATGCTCTTTGAAGTTCATGATTGGATGTCATGCCTTGCTAAAGTTCAAGGTTGGTTTCCAAGCCTTATTTGATGTTTTCTTAAAGTTCATGGTTGGATGTCATGTCTTATCTAAGAAGTATTGAATATGATTTATGTCAGTAGAGTTGGTTTCATAATGATATATTTAGATGAGGAATAGAAGCATTAGAAGTATTTTTGATAGTGAATAGATGTTTTTGAAGGTCTATAGTATGTCTTATGCTCTCTCCTATTGTTCCTAGTGAAGCCTATCACTGAAAGAAATTTTTGGCCTCTGCAAGTTGACCTTAAGTGTTTTTGGTTTAGAAAGTTGCTTGAAGTATGCTTGGGAGAATTATCCACATTTCTCTACTATTAAAGATATAGTCTTGCAAGTTTGGATTCAAAGTTTTTGTTTTGTGGATGTTGCACTCCTATCTTTTTAGTTCTCTAGTGTTTCCAAGGAGATTTCTATGAATTACATAAGGTTGGTAGTGTTGTTGGATGTCTAGATTGGTATGAAAAATTCTCTACATTTCTCTACATTCATGTTTCTACCTCTACATCTTGGTGAGTGTGTTCTCAATGCCTGTGTAGTATCTCAATTCTAATTTTATATGTTAAAGTGCTCTGCAAGTTGATTTGCTAATGTTATATCATGATTGAGCATTATGTATTTTTGAGATGACGTATTATGTTCTTGATTGGTCTATGGTGATTGCTAGTGGCATGAAAATATGAAGTTTCTATAAGTATTGTTCAGTGTTCATGGAACATCCCCATGTGATTCACACATCGTTGATTGGCCTCTTTAGTGTTGCATCATTTCTTGAGTTGGATTTATAGGTTATTTGTAGATATCTGGCTGACATGGCTTGTTCCTTTACTTAAGCCATGTGCTTGGGGGTCTAAACAAACAATTAAAGAGGTTTTAAGATGTTTTTGGGTCTTTACCTATCTTGGTTAGAACTGCATTGAGTCAATTCAATCAGAAGTACGTTTATGAGCTGACTAGTTATGTGCTCCATGTTTCATCTACATGCTTCCCTATTCCCAACTTAAGTTTTTATGCGCCAACATGTGAATTGTTTTGGATCACATTGGAAGATGCAATAAGAATTTTTTTGGTCCTATCTATGCTCGAGATAGGACTGAAGTATGTTGTTGTGACCGACTTGGTGAATTCATTATGTGTATTCTTTCCTAGATGACCTAATTGATGTTTTAAGGTCTTTTGGTGGATATAAATGCAAGATGTATGGAAGTTTGAAAAAGTGTGAAGAAGTGTGAATATGGAATACATTGAATATCTAGCAGAGTTAGTGCTATAGTATGAAGAGGAATGATCAGATGTGCTTGAATGCCTAAGTCAGTAGAGTGAATTGTTGACAAATATTATAATTCTTTATAAACTCCTTATATCCCACTTTGAGATAGTGAATCTCATAAGGTCCTTGTATCTTTCCCCTAAATTTGTGTTAGCTTCAGTTCAAAAATTCCTTTGTATCTTACACTAAGGTAGTGTGCCTTGGTTTGCAAGTCCCTTTTAGTAGTGAGCCTTTATATTGTGAGTTAATGAGCTTACCATGGTTTTCCATCATTAGGTTTTCCACGTAAATTTGGTGTCATCTTGTGGATGTGTGCTCTTGTCCATTTTATCATTGTTTCTGATCTGATTAGAGTTAAAATTGTTATATCTTTAATTGTTGAAGTTGGGTATGTGCAGGATCATGATGGGCCAAAAAATGGCGATATGATGGGTATTTGTAGGGTATGTGGCTAATGACTTTTTTTTTACCCAAAATTGATGAAATGAAAAGTATTTTTAAAGGAGATTCTCAGCTTTCCACCAATATAAATTATGCTTTACTTTGAATTTAATAAATAATTATTATTCATTTTCTATTTGAATTATGACTAAAGTCCTAATTGATAGGCTGATTGAAAAACATTTATATCTTTCAAATGGTATCACATTTTTGGAATCAAAAACATGCATCACATTCTATGCTTCACATACTATAGGATTAAAAAATAAAAATTGAATTTCATGAAGTCTTAGTTAAGGTGGTTGACATATGAGTTTTATATTTTTAAAAGTTGTATTAAAAAATCATAATTAATTATTTACTTGGAAAAAATTACAAAAAATATGCATCACATCCGGACATGAGTCCTCTATATCTAAAATCTTATAAAAATATTATATTCGTTAGGTGCACCTCTTATTTTCCTTAAATTTAATTACTACTACATTGAAATTTCAAATTTTCACCAAATAGATTTTTCTTTTTTAAAATAAACCTAGTAGTTTAGAAACTACATTCAATTTGCTACAGATTCTATTCTTACATATTTTTGAAATAATATAGATAACTTATTCAATTTTTTACGTCAAGTTGCCTAAATTTGTTTTTTCTAAATTTTTTGCCACTTAAGGGCCTATTTTTTCCATGATGATCCTACACATACCCAGTTGTTAAAGCTTTATATTACTATATCCTTCTCTACTATTATTTTGTTTAAGGGTTTTGATTTGGTTAAGTGTTGAAAAGTTCAAGTTTTAGAAGGGCTTAAGTTTTTGAGTAGACTGATTTAGCTCCCCTCTCAATCTCTAAGTGTATGTAAAAATTGGTATCAGATCCAAGCTCCTCTAAAGAAGCTTAACAACTTGAGGAAAATATCTGAAATGACACATGATGGTTCATATAATTGTCCTAGGTTTGATGGGACTAATTATGCTTTCTAGAAATTGAGAATGGGAGGCAACCTAAACTCTTTAGGGTTTGCTGTGTGGAAATCAATCAAAGATGGCTATGTTTCTCTTGTTACTCATCCAACAAATCTAACTGAAATCAGGTTATATGAGTGCAATTCCAAAAGCTAAGAATGCTCTCTTGTATGGATTGGCTAATTCAAAAATTTTGAAGGTGATGAATTGTAGTTCTACTAAAGATGTCTGGGGAAAGATTAGTATCATATATGAAGGTGATACAAAAGTGAAGTAAGCCAAGATGTATATCTTTAAAAAAGTATTTGAGATTATGAGGATGACAAAGGATGAAGATATTGCAAGTTATATGCTTCGGGTGCATGAAGTAGTTTCTGGCATCACTGGTCTTAGTGGAGAATCAAAAGAGAATAAAATTGTGAAAAAGGTTTTGAGATCTCTCCCAAAATATTATAGTCATAAAGTGTCTACCATTGAAGATTCCAAGGAATTGGATCAATACTTAGTTGATGAAATCTTTGGTGCTCTTATTGCCTTTGAAATGAGAAATTTCAATCAAGATTTTCTTGAAACAAAGAAAAATATATATGTTTGTTTTTTGAAATGATGTGTGGGGTGAATAAAATATGGTAAGATATGAACCTATTTTCCCTTATTTCATTAGGAAATGAGATCCACACAAAGAAATGACTAACAACCTTGAGGTGAATCAAGTCAAAGTGTGAATCTACTAATTTCCTTTTTTTGCAAGAATGGGGGTCCTTATTAAACAACACTTTGGGGAGAAAGAAATTAAAAATAGCAAACTAAATCCAAAATGCAATATACAACTTGGATCTTGAAGATTAAGCTCAATACTGATGGAACCAAAAATCAAAATGCAAATCAAATAAGGGAGAGATGACTCATTCGCCCAGGGGAGAATGGGTCCTAGTTTAGGGTTTTATCCCAACTTTCGAGAGCCTCTACTACTTATCTGAATCTCTCAATTTTTCCATGTTTTAGGTTCAGAGTGCCAAAATAAATTATGAAATTGAGTTTTCATGTGATGAAAACTTTCTTGACAACTTTTGCAACTTTGAAAATGTAATAACCCATTCTAATTACTACTTAAATATTAATTGCAAATGACATTATGAATATTGAATTTTAAAAAGACATAACTTAATTAGCTATTTTCTTTCATAGCAACACATGTCTAATTAAAATATGAGTCAAAATATATATTCATTTCAAAATGTCAATTTACAATATCCAAGTTGACTCGGCTCATTTGGCCACAAAATCAATAAAAAATATAAATTGCATTAAGGTTACATCATAATCCTTTGATAACTTGAAAACTTCCAAGTTTTCCTTTTTACGCTCACCTCCATTGGTGGACGAGAACATGGGTCAAGTGCTTTACTTCCCAAACACGAAGCTTACTCTTCCCTAGAATTCTTCCTACTCAAAGAATACCTAACCCTTCACAAAAACTTTAGCAAGAGAACGATCTGAAAGGTGGAATCTGGTGTGTGCCCAAACATCAACATGTATCTCTATCTATGGTTAGAAAAATGCAAGATCTATGCTAGGAATGGCAGAGAGTGTCATCACATATAATTCCATACATTCATAATGGGATAACTACTTGGCCAAGCATAAAAAATGTTGCAACAAAAAAAGATACTTTTTGGATAAAGAAAAACCTATACCCTCTATACTCCATTTCAGCACCCATCCCAGAAGGTAACTTTCAACAACATGAGCATATTTCTTAGCAACTATCTACCCTATAGCAGCATCTACCCTGAGGTTCTCTAGTCTACTTAGGTGTTGCTACTCTACTAAACAAAGAGTATATTCTCTAACACATATCAACAAAAAAGTAATGCAATCTACTTTATTCAACAACTTGAGAAATTTAGAAGGAAAAATCAAGTGGTTATGTTCATTTCATTATCTATTCAATTCATACATTAGCTTGTCACATGATTACATTCAATTTCTTCTCGACCACTTCATAATTAATGTAAATCGATATACTTTATAGAAGAAAAATGAGTAAAATAAGTAACAAAAGAAGGTATGTCACAAGTATGGGTATGTACTTAGACGAAGGTCTATGTGCATACAAATATATGTGTCAAATTTAGATAATATATTTGTGCATACATTTTGAAATAAAAACCATTATAACAGATTGCTTTTATGAAAATTATTGTGTTAGATTGTCATATCAATTGATAGTTATACAAGGTGTAAATTTTCCTTTTCAAAGAAGAAGAACAACTATGTTTAAAATAGTTACTTCATATTGGTACAATGTTTGTATCATAACCATGTTGTTTACAAAAGTTTGCATGTTACTGTGTCAATGTGTCTCATAAATAGTTTCAAATTAACTAGTGCTACATGTATTCAACCAAGGGTACAATCATTTTGGATATATAGTTATATAAAGAAGTTAAACAATAAGTTAGTATCATTTTGTGCAAATTAAAAGCAATCGAACGACATGCTTGTCATTTTAAAATAATAATACACATATAAAACTGGAACAATTTTATTATTGTTCGGGTTATGGAGAAACCCACTTTCATATTTCTGATAGTTATTAAACGTATTCATTCCATTCTCATTCTGAGGAATAACTAATAGTCAAACGACTATTTCTTTTTATTCTTAACAATAACTATAGCCAAAACCTTTGTAAATGTTGATCATTAGCCTTCATTGCTCGAACGATAATGTTGGTAAGACTCATTCATGGTAATCATTCTACGGAAATATTTTAAGTATCATTCCATGAATGATAACGCACATGCAAGAAAGACTAGTGAACTCTAACATTACAAGCATCTCTTCAGATCGACGATGATGATAACCATTCTGAAGAACGATTAAATCTTTGTTCTAGTTGCATACTATTATACGATCTTAGTGATCATGCCAACATAAATAAAAGTGGAATGATACAATCGTTCAACCATCATTCATTGTGAACGTCGATGCGACATGTTAAAGAACATCGATGATTTCCATCATACTAAGAATGATTACTATGACCCATGCACCCATATGGTGCAACATACTTATTCGGTCTTCTCAACACAGAGAAAAACAATAATATGGAGGTTAACAGTGGAGAAATTTGTCGCTTCCCTTAGAGGGAGACAATAAACAATTTTTAAATCATTTCAAATCAAGAAAAATTTGGCCATTTATCTCAACCAAATGGCCATGAAAATGGCTAATAAAACACATATGCAAGAGATAAAATGAATACAGGGCGATAACATAAAACATACAGTGCATAAAAATGATCAGCCAATGTGTCGATAGGAAGAGCATGCACAAATCTGATGCACACAAGGGATGGTTTGTAAGAACCTTGCAACATGATAGAGAATATGATCAAATACATACAATGTCTTCCAGGCTTCGAAGCAAAATACACTTGCATATAAAAAGACATCTAATGGTTTAACATCATTTCGAATGGAACCATCAATATAAAAAAATTGCAAGTTTACAAATGGACTGTACTAGAAATCACGCATACACAAAAGCCATCAATTTACCTCTATTTTGTGGGCCTTTTCCTCGGCTTTTTCCTACTTCCTAGCTGGTTCGATTCTCTTGCCTTCTTTTGTCCTCAATCCTCATCAGGCCATAGTCCATCTTCTCCCAATTCCTTGCAAGAATTTCATATCACCAAAAATGGTAATATGTTCTCCCTTACCTATTCACTCCATTAAGGGGTCGTTTCACTTCATTATTACCATCAATTAGCCGCCCACTACTACATTTGAATATCTTAGCCTTCAATTTTATTGTAGATCACTCTTCCATAATATCTTCTTTATGACATTTTAAAAAGTTTTATTTTCTTTACAATTTTCTTTGAAATCAACAATAGTATTTGATAAATTTTATCCCATATTCCTTTTATAAGGGATATATATATGTGTGCATATATATATATATATATCACTATTTTATTTTATAACAATATTGTGTTTAATCACTTTTAAATAAAGAATGAACTTTTATTTTACTCAAACATTAGAGCTTCTAAATGAAGTTGTTTTCTTATCCTTTAAGTATGCCTTTTTTAAATACATACATATATGTTTAACTATGCTATCGTTTTCTTTTAAATTTTGAAAAAACAAGATCAAAATAGACAAATTGAATAAGAAATCACATTTATAACATTCCACAAGCCTATTTTTTTCAATCATTGAATCATTTTGAATTAGATCAATATAATCTTCTATATAAAAGTTTAAATGCAGATATCATGCCATTTAGTGGTGTGTGCACTCAAATTCCATCAAGCTTACCATTCAATCTAGCTAAACAATCCTACCTCAACTTTGTTCTTGTCCTTCAACTTGTTTTCCTAGATTTTCACACAGTTGCACTTGCACAGTTCATCAATAATTCTCAATCATGATAATGTATAAGAAATTTCATAAGATCACATAGTCAAAAGACGGTCAACTTCTTTCAAACATTTTCAAAATATCAAATTTATCATTTAACATATTGAATTTTTCCAATTGTTCAATTTAACATATTATAGTTTAAATGCAATAAATATTTGGGATATGAAATCACTCCCCTCTTGGAAGAGACATCATCCTAATGTCTAATTAATAAAAAAATAGACAATATACGTTTCTTTCAACATCATTTCATACTTGTTTGTTGGTGTTTATGGAAAGAAAGGAACAATAGGATCTTCAAGAACATTGAAATGGATCCGAAAGAGGTGTTTGGTTTTGGGTCTCGACTTATTGGGGAAAAAATCTCACTCTTCAAAGGGAAAACCCCAAACAAAGGTCCAACTGAGGTGGAAATTAGCATGGAAAAAGCTTGGCAGTAGAACCTGGATGCCAACTCTTATGACAACTCAAGGTCCCTAGCTTGGAGTGCCACTATTTGGAAACCCCTGAGAGGGGTTGGTATAAACTAAATTTTGATGGGGCTACTAAGGGAAACCTGAGCAGAGCAAGTATAGGAGGTGTGATCAGGGACTACAAAGGAAATCTTGTGGCTAGTTATGCTAGGGGGATTGGTGTCCATTCTTCTATGATTGCAGAAGCTAGAGCACTGTTGAAGGGATTACAGTTGGCTATCTCCATGGGGATTGAGAACTTACATATTGAAGGAGACTCTAAGTCTATTATTGATGTTTTTAACTTTGACAAATTGCTAGGGCGGAGTACTAAAGACATTCTTCTAGACATCAGACTCTTTGTGTCAAAATTAAAATTGTAAGTTGCCAACCATATTTACTGAGAGGGGAACCAAGTGGTGGATGCCTTAGCCAATCTGGGCACACACTGCAAATTGGCCAAATGCTAGTGTGCTTTAGGGAACTCACCTCCTAACATCCAGGGTTTAATATTGAAGGAACAAACCCCATACCTGACTCATGATGATAACTAAATATGCACCTAGCTGGCTTATTTGGGGGGTCCACATTCTTGTATGTTGGGCTATGTGGACAAATTTTACCGATGAGATGGATAACAAGTGGCAATTTTCAAATAATGGGATGGAGTCCGATTTGAAAAAGGAAATCATAAAATTTTGCATTAAGTACTTGATGATTAACTCTAAGATAGACTATACCTTACATAATCTCCTTTTGGGGATCTTGTTAAACTATCGTATTTCCAAGTTACTTGATTTTGATTTTGATGTGACTAATAATTATGAGATCTAAAGCTCCAATTTGGCTTTCTTTTGTTCGCTATTTTGGATCGGCGTCCTCTAGCTATCCTATTTTGGTTAACTATTTTTGGCTAGCCCCTAATAGCTAACCTTTAGATGTTTCTAATCTTAGCCCGCCCCATGGCCATCTTGCTTATATTTTTGTCCCTTGTCCACGTGGAAGGAAAACCTTCCTTTCCTTTCACGTCCTACTTACTCAATCAATTGTATGTGGAGATCCTCATGTATGATTATGCTAAGATTGCTTTTAGGAATTTACTGGCTCATACGTGTGATCTGTCCTTAGCCTTGTTATCAAAAACTACCATCTCTGGCCTAAAATCCTTAATGTGTGGATGATTTTTCACCTTTATATTTTCTCTAACCTTGTTTTTTTCTTAGAGTTCCTAGATATCCAGTGTGTAGAGTGGCATTATGGGAGGTGATAGGGTGCGGATGGAGCCAGATAACTGCAGCAAATTCTATAAGGATCCGCTTGTTTGACACATTTGTGTTGAGGGTGGTCTTGCTTCTCTTATGGAGAGACTTGTGGACCATGACCCTAATCTATCTGCTTAGTTTTTCAACTTGTGGAAAGATCGTCATATGACTATGGGTGGCATTTCCTTTACGGTGGATGAAGAAGTGATTGCGTAGGCGACAGGTCTCCAATGCATTGGTATGAAGCATCTAAAACACACCAAAACCCAGGACAATGAAAGCATGAACAAGTTCTTTGTGGGGAATGAAGCATCAGTGCACAACCAGTCGGGTTTTGACTGTGAGGCCCTCCCTCAGCCATGGAACTTGGTGTGCCTTGTCTTGATGAAGTATGTAATGTTGGAAGGTAGGTACACGACCTATTACTTCTACCATTTCCATTTGTTGAATCACCTTAGGCATAAAGTTTTGTTAAGTTTTCCTTTTTTCCTACTTATGGACCTTGAAACTTCTATTGAAAAATGTGTGGAGGCCACTGCTTTGAATCCTTATGATCCTATTCCCTTGCCTCTTCACCAGGGCCTCATCTTGAGGCTCTACCACTTCCATCTTGCTCTGTATTTTCCTAAACCCATCTCGATTGTCCGCATTGAAGATATTTAGCTTCCCGTTGCGACCAAATTATCCTCGGCTGAATCTAAAGGCCCTAATAGGAAAAATCACCCAGCCCCTACTGACTCGCTGAAACCCAAACCTGCTACAAAAAAGCTTAAAGAAAATGAGGGAGTGGCCCAAACTAGCATGATGGCTAGTCTATGTGAACTCAATTCAACCCCCGCCAAGACTTCCAACAAGCCCTCCCTGAAAAGGAAAGGCAAGGAGGAAGGTAAAATCTTGAAGGAGTCTCTGATCAAAGGAAAGAATGTGGTGACAAGGGACTCTATGGGGGATATGATGGTTGCTTAGATGGTGGTTATTGGTTGTGATGCCATCATTAGGTGCTCTAGTAGGCTGGCTAAGAAAAGTGAAAAGTTGCAGGTTAAATATTTGGATACGGAAGAGGAGTTTTCAACAACAAAGATAGTAGGGCTGAGGAGGTGTTAGATGGTGAGGAGGAGGAGCATGTGAGAGGTCTTGGCTCCATCCCTAATTTGGGAAAAGTTCAAAATGAGGGTTTGGCCTCTCATTCTTTGAAACCTCTGGATGTGGAGTAGGTTGCTCACGGAAGCACTATTGTTGGTGGGGAGGAGCTCAATGTGTTGAAAGAAAGATTGGACAATCTAGACAAAAAAATTATGTGGCTTGACCCGCTTCATAGTCAAGCTAGTTCATTGTGTCACGAGTACCCTGTCGGTGGTAATGAAGGATGAGATGGACATGAAAAAGACTGAAGACCATTAGGTATGGGTGGGAGATGATGTCGTCCATCTTCTGTCTAAGAAATAGGAGGATGCTAGATAGTCTGCTCCTAGTCTGTTGTTTGTCTGTGTGTTGTTGATCCGTTGTTTGTGTTTTTTGGCTTTCTATTTTTTGATACTTTTATGAACTTGAACTTTATTGGCCCTTGTGGCTCTATGTGAAGGGTACAACACCCTATAAATGCTAGTTACTCTATCAAAAACATCATTTCATACTGTTTCCAAGCTAAAACTTCATAGAATTCAATCCAAAACATTCAAACAATAATATATAGAAAATAACAAGAGTCTCTTTCTAAGAAATAAAATGTGGGAAGGAGCATTCTATTTCTTCCACATCCTCCCAAGTAGCACTATCTTCTAAATACTGGTCCTATTGGACCTTAAACTGAGCAATGTCTATGCTCGACAACTTAACATTGTGTCTATCTAGGATTCTAATGGGCTCCACTAGCACCACTCTTGGGTCCTATACCTGTAAATTTTTCCAATCAAGCATATGAGCTACTTTAGGATGATATGGATTAAGCAAAGAAACATGAAACAAATTATGAAGTTAAGCCAAAGTAGGTGGTAGAAAAATTCTATAAGCAATTGGGTTGATCATTTCCTTTTCATCAAATAGACCCACATATCTCAGGGCTAACTTGGAATACTTTCCAAAGAAAATGGAACTTTTATGATGTTTGACTCTTAAGAAGACTTTATCCCCTACTACAAACTTCCTAAAATTTCTATTCTTGTTAGCATAACTCTTTTGTCTATTTGCCACCTCCTTTAGTCTTCCATTAATAACTCTCAGTTGTTCTTCCATCTCCCTGAGCATTTTAGGACCTACTATTATATTTTCTTCCAATCTATCCCAATTGATGGGTGTACGAAACTTTCGCCCATAAAGAGCTTTGAATGGTGTCATACCTAGAGATGTGTGATAGGAGTTATTGTAAGAAAACTCTACCAACGGTAAGTATTCTTCCCACTTATGTTGTCAGCCCATGCAGTACATTTGGAGATCTTCAAATACCTAATTCACCCTCTCCATTTGTTCATCAGTCTAAGGATGGTAAGCCAAGTTGAAATTCAACTTGGTTCTTAATGCGACATTCAAGGTCATCCAAAATATTGAGGTCATCTGGGTGTCCCTATTAGAAATGATAGTCTCTGGCATTCCATGTAAACAAAATATCTCCTAGAAATATTTCTTGGCCAAGGCCAATGATCCATCCTTAAGGTTCCCCAAGATGAAGTGCAACCTTGTTCAACTTATCGATCACAACCAACATAACATCATGTCGATTCTTTCTCAAAGGTAACCCTTGTACGAAGTCCATACTGATCACCTATCATTTAAATACTCAGGTGTGTCATGAGGATACAATAGCCCTATTGGATGCACATGTTCATCCTTGACTCACTAACATTCTAAGCATCTGGCTATGTACTCCACTACATCCTTCTTGAGTTTAGGCCAAAAGTATAGAGTTTTCAATTTTTCGATCATTTTGGAGACTCTGAGGTGTCTTGAATAAGGTGCATTATGAACTTCTTCTAGAACCAACTTCCTTAGCTCTCTATAGTCTAGAATGTACATCCTTTTCTGATATCTCAAAATTCCATTTGGTTTGAACTTATACCTATTGAACCGATGATCTGATGGATTCTTTGCTAGGGTTCTCTTCACTCTTTTGTAGTGCTCATCCCCTTGCAAATGTTGTGTCAGATGTTCTCTCATATTAGACCTTATCGAGATCATGGCTTCCAAATTTCTTTGTCTACTAAGGGCATCAACCACTCTATTCTCTTTTCCTTTTATATACTCAATTTTGAAGTCATACTCACTAAGGAATTCCAACCACCTTCTTTGCCACACATTAAGGTTTGGCTGAGTAAAAATGAATCTCAAACCCAAATGGTCTATCTTGAGCTCAAACGACTTTCCCAAGAGATAATGTATCCACATCTGCAAGGCATGAACTATTGTGGCCAACACTAAGTCATGTGGCATGTAATTAACCTTGTGCTATTTAAGCTTTCTTTATCCATATGCTACCACTTGTCCATCTTGCATTAGCATTGCTCCCACTCCCTCTCCTAAAGCATCTGTGATTATAGTGAATCCTCCATTAGGATCAGAGATGGTCAACACTGGGGCTATCATGAGCCTCTCCTTTAGGAGTTGGAATTCTTATTAACACTTCTCGGTCCATTCAAACTGTGTTCCTTTTCTTTGGAGTGATGTGATTGAAGACACAATCTAGGAGAACCCTTGCATGCACTTTCTATAGTATCTTGTGAGGCCCATGAAACTATGAACTTCTGTCACATTTTTTGGCACTTTCCATTCCACGATCACCTTAATCTTCTCAGGGTCTACAGAGACTCCCTTAGCTGAAATAATATGGCCTAGATAGTGCACCCTATCTTGATAAAATGAGCACTTGGATAGCTTTCCAAAGAGTTTCTTCTCTCTTAGATGTTGTAAGACTATCCTCAAGTGCCTATCATGCTCTTCAATAGACTTTGAGTAAACTAGGATTTTGTTTATGAAAATTAAAACAAAGTCATCCAAGCAATCTCTAAACACACTATTCATGAGATTCATGAAAGTTGTGGGTGCATTGGTCAAACCAAAAGGTACCATAGTGAACTTGTAATGTCCATACCGAGTTTGAAAGGTAGTCTTCAGAATATCTTATTCCTTTATTCTCATTTGATGGTATCCCGACCTAAGATTGATTTTGGAGAACACTGTCACTCCCTTCATTTGGTCAAATAACTCATTGATCCTTGGGAGTGGATATTGATTCTTGATGGTTTCCTTGTTCCACATTCAATAGTCTATACATAGACACAAGGTTCCATCCTTCTTTTTCACAAAGATAGTTGGTGCTCCCCAAGGAGGCACACTAGGTCTTATGAGACCTTTGTTCAACAACTCCATTAACTTGTCCTTCAAATCATAAAGTTTGGTAGTGTTCATCTGCTATGGTGCTTTTGATTGAGGCTCAATTCCTGGTACTAGGTCAATAGAGAATTCAAATTCCCATTTTGAAGGTAACTCCATGAGTTCATCAAGTAATACATCTCAGAACTCCTTAAAGATAGGGTAGTCATCTAGATATGGTTCCATGTTGTTAGGGTCATTGATATGCACAACATAAATAGCACATCCCTTTTGATGAGCCTTTTTGAGCTGCATAGTTGAGATCTATCTAAGCTCTAAGGGTCTTTGCATCCCATAGATCTCAACTGGGTTCCCATAATCATCCAGAAAACTAACTATCTTATCCTCATAGTTCACTATCGACTTATGCTCAATTAACTAGTTTATCCCCAAAATTACAATGTATGATCCTAAGGGCGCCACATATAGGTTGACATGGTTCTAGAAGGTTGGAAGCTCTAACTCACTGCAAAAGAGACATTTATGTACCCTCCACTCTACTTGGTTTCTGTACTGGACTATCCATGAGTTTTCCATGTATCCCAATCTAATAGGTGTCTTGGATATTACTCTAGGGTCTACAAAACATTCAGTAGCTTCAATATTAATTAAAATAGAGACAATTCGTCCATAGAGCTTACCCATCAACTAGATTGGAAAAGCTTGATACTTTGCTTGCTTGTTATCCATTTTAGTGTCGATTTGATGATGTTGAGACTACTGATAGTTTCCTTCCCTTCGTGACTTCAACCTTTGCATAAAATTAGAGGCATAATTATCACCTCCACAAGTATAGCACCTATTGTGAGGCCCTTTGTGACCTCCTGGCCTGTCTTCCCTCAAGCCCTTCTGCTTTTGGTTGTCACTGCTTTTGTTGTTGTTTTCCTTCTTACTCTTTCCTCCACAACCACCTTCACCTTTCTCTTGTGACTCACTTCCCCTCTTGAGATTACGGATTTGGTGGGTCTTGTCTCCTTTCTAAAACTTCTTATTTCCAAACCATGACTTAGATTTGAATTGTTATGGTAATTGGATAACTACTACAATTTTTGCTCCTATTTGGTGGCCTTCTGGAAGACTTCGTTCATGGTGATAGGATCATGCATGTCCAATTCTACTCCAATATGAACTTTTAGATAAAGAACATTCATCTCCATGATACTAAGGCACACACTTCAGTAGATTGGTCAACTTTTCCTAGTATTGGGTCACAATCATGCTCCCCTGAGTTACATTTTGGAATTTTGTCACCTTCTTGTCGAAAAAGAGTTGTGGTAACCATCTCTTCCTAAAATATTGGAGGAAGAGTTCCCAAGTGATCTCACTAGGCTAAAGATTCCTTTTTATCTTTTCATTGTCCCACCAAGTAGCTACTTCTCTTGAAAGCTGATACATAGCCCACACAACTTTAATCTGGTCGGATAGGTTATGGAGTCTAAAATATTTCTCCATCTCAATGATCCATGCCTTAGCTCCTGCTTTGATGGCTTTACTATCAAACTTATGTGGTGCTACTCTTTTGAGATCCTTTCCTAGTTTTTCCTCAATTCGACCTCGAGGTCCTTCTCCCTAGATCATCTTGACACACAGATTCCAACACACCATCCATAGATAACAAATTAGAGAAAAAAGATGATGTAGCCTACTGAAGATCCACCTCCTTATCCAACACCCAGTTATTGAACCTTATAGATATGATTGGAGGCACAATGTTTCAACATAGAAAGGTGAAAGAAACTCATATTCCTATCCCTAATTTTTAACCACATGATTCTAGACCTTTGTTTCCAAAATTCCTCCTCCTTAGCCACAAGATTATGCACCCTAGACAAAAGAACATTTTCCTTTTGAATAAGACCTTGATCATAACTAGATGCCTGAATAGATTGTTGAATAGTGAAAATATCCTCATTAACAACCTCCTTCTCAACATTTTTTTCCCCAAAAGACAATATATTCCATCTCCTAACATTATTTTTAACATTAGCCAATTTTTTGGCAACTTTGTACATGGTCAAGCCATCCACCCGAATATTCCACCAGGATTGAATTAGACCTTTTAGGTTAGGATGACAAGTCCACATTTTTTCAAACCTGAAGGGAATTCTTTTCCTCTTCCACAATAGGTCCACTGAAAGGGAGAGAGGAAAGTGATCAGACCCCAACCTAGTCAGGGACAAAAGAGAGTGCAAGAATAAAAAATACTCCAATCAAGAGAGATAAGGGCCTGATCAAGCTTAACCTGAATCAAAGTTTCATGCACATGCCAATTAGACCAAATGAAGGAGGCCCCTTTGAGATCCAAATCAAGAAGAGAATTATCATTAATAAGATTCATGAGATCAAACCTCCTCTCATCCACAATCTAAGACCCATCCATTTTTTCAACATCATGTAATGGGGTATTAAAATCCACCATAACCAACTAATTAGAAATAGGATGCAAAGATTTAAAGGAACTAAGTTTTTCCCAAAATTTCTTCCTAGCACTCTTACTTTTAGGTGCATAAATATTAGAAAGATTCCAAGAGAACTTATCACAAACATTGATGAAAGAAGTAGCCACATGATTACAATCTTCAAACACCACCAAGCCCTGAATCATCTTCAAATTCCAAAAAGTAACAATACCACTTCATGCCCTAGCCGCCTTAGAGAAATGTATACCACAGTTTTTGAAGAGATTTTTTTTAAGTCTAGAAAACTTATCCAACCCCCTTTTATTTTCTTGGATCAAAATAATATCAGGTTTATGATCCCTTGCCAAATTTGAAAGGAGATCATGTTTGTGAGGGTGATTTAACCCTCTCATGTTCCAAGATATGATATTCATGAGAACTTGTGGGGGGCGCTCTTAGAGCACATCTCCAGTAAAGTCCTTTGAGTCCCATTAACAATATCCCTTTGAATCTCCTTATCTCTATTGACTTGCGAAGGAGGGTAACCCTTTCCTCTCGGCTCAAACCCACAGTCTAGGGGGTTAGACCATTTCTTCAGTTTCCTTTTGGGCAGGCTTGCAACTCAAACAATCCTTTGAACCCTCAAGTATAGAAGATGAAATGCTACCAACATATGGTGACTTCAAAACCACAATATCTAGAGAAACCAGAGGTGAAGATACCAAACTACCAACCTTATATTTTAAAGCTTTCAACTCCTTTGCAGGAGAGGGACCCAAAGACATATTGAATCCACTTTTCACCTCACTCTTAGGACTAGATGGAGTCACAACATTATCAACAACTGGCTCAAGAGCCACACCATTCTCATTTTCATCTAATCCCTCATAAACCAAATTATTCTTGTCCAAAACCATAGACACCACATTCTCAGGAACAACTCGTGACTTCTCCACTGGACTCATAGATGCACCTTCAACCCCAAGACCCTTTTCTTTTTCTCTCCACTACTTGACCACTGGCTTCTGCACCTTCAGAGGAATTTTTTTGCCCAGTGACCCACTTTTTTGCAGTGGAAACAAGCAAAAGAAATAGATTCAAATTCCACTGCTTGCTTCCAGACCCCAAGCTTAGAATTAATCTTCACAACTGAACAAAGATTCATAGACTATTCAACATTAACACAAAAATGAGCATATAATAGGCATTTTTTAGAGGCATCCATTTGCTTCTTGTGAAAAAAATATATCTCAAAAGGATCTTTGATTTGTTGCATTTGATACATGTCTAATGATAAATAGCCTATTTGTGATGGTAACCCATGTGAATTTTATAAAATTATTTATGATGATGTTGGCAACAAATTATTTAAATTTTATCTAGAAGCATATAATACCAATAGAAGAGAATATCAATTTCACATCTAAAGATGATGATTTGGAGTTGATTTACAATTGAAAGCATGTCACCCGAGCTTGAACATCTCCTAAAAAATCATTACCAAGGATTTAGTCATGTAAATTAGGAATTTCATCATATTTTTGGTTCACCTTGAATATAGTTGATTCATACAAAGTATATACATCCTTGACAATACTATTATAGTTTAGGAAGGTCTAGAATGGGACCCCACAAGTCTAACCAATGGCTGGCTTTCATCAAAATTAATTTTAAAAAGGCTTATGATGACATTTCATTCTTATCGCATGGATCTTGAATTTAGTCCCACCATCACGTAGTCAATCCAAACACTCTTTATAGATTATTTTTCCTACCTAACAATTAATGGTGTTCAATATACAAAAATTGGCCTCTTTTGTTATATGAGGAAAGATTTCCCTCTTTCACCTTCACTTTAGATGCTAGCTACTAAATGGTTCAACTATCATCTTACAAAATACCATTTCACAATAACATGTCAAAGGAATTTCCCTTTATAGAATTGCTTCTTAGCAACTAGTAAATGAACACTTTGCAAGTGACTCCATCCTAATTCTTCTTGACTATGAGGTAAACATTTAAAAATATTTCAATCATCTTAATACTTTTTTATTAGCTTTAGGCTCTAGTATTTGGTGGAATAACCTTGATATAGTATTATAGACAATCCTATTTCCAACCCCTTAATTTTCTTCATACTTTGAATGGAAATCCATTGATCATGTACTTTTTTTGTAATTTCCAAGGGATTACCTTTAATTTCAAGCTTTCTAATCTCATATTTGAAAATATATTATTTGATATAATTAGAAAAGTATTTCCTATTAGATTAAAAAGCCTCTTTTTGGTAGGTAAGTTCCAAAATTTCTCTTGAAACTTATTACTATGATGCATGTGCATTACTCCTCCTGATAGGATCCCCATAAAATGGCATACTACAAGCTTAAAAATTTCATGTGGAATTAGTTGGGCCAACTTAGATCACAATAAATGGTTTCACCATGTTGCCTAGGATATTTACTATAAATTAAGAAATATTGATGGGCTAGGCCTTAGTAATATCAATAGATAATGTATTTATCTTTGTGCTAAATGGATAGTTAGAGCTTGTGATGGGAATGAACCCTAAAAATAAATTACATTGTATCTAGTTCACCATATGGGTGTCTAACTTGGAATGGTCTTGGATTCCATTCTCTTGCAATTTATCTTGTAACAACTAAAATTGGTGGCACTTTTGTCACAATAATTATTCAAAAAGCTTGGGAAACTATTGTCATAGTTTTTTTAGAATGGGGATGGATTTCATAATGACCTATCCATCAACCATCACTCTATATGATGACCTCCCATCATCTTTATTCAATATACATTGTTGGTGGCCACACCCCAAATTTATTCTCTCAAGTTCTTCAAAAGGGGAATCATGCATCTCTAGGGTTTGTACTCTAAGAATAATTACACTTGGGTTTCTTGGCCTCAACCTAGGACCAAATTTAATTTAATCCAAGCTAACCAAGAAACTTAGTAGATAATTATTAAGCTCATTCTTTCTTAGTATATGTACAAAATTTATGTGCACTCCATTAGGCCATGGTGGAAGTACTAGAATTGGTATGTCAATACTCTAGTTTATAATTACACTGGGAATAAAGGTTATAGGTGACTCTCTTCTAACCTACCCATGGTTCAAAATTTCAATAGTATATATTATTTGTACTCCAACTTTATTTGGGCTAAATGGTTTTATACAATCTAGAATGTAATTGTGAAGCCCAAAATTACCTAGTTTTCTTGGTGTTTCATCTAATAAGCTTTCCCAATTAGAACCTATTTGATACATCTTGTCATTTCTAGTTCAAGATGTACTTTTTGTGAGAAACCTAAAACCTAACTTCACATATTATGGTATTTTGTGTGTGTTCAAATTATTGGCAATGATCAAATGTTTTTTTTATAACATCTATTGCTTGAATTATTCACATGGCACAATGTCCTAGGGGATGGGGTCAAATTTATGACAAAAAAATTCTAGCTATAACTTATGCTTCCAAATTGTAGACTCTTTTTTGCATTTAGGAAAATATAAATTCTAATATTTTACTTATTCTATTATGGATACTAACTTTCCTCTTCACACCAAATTATTAGTGATTTGTAATGCATTCATGTAGATTGAAATCTAAGTCAACCAAGTTGTATTGGAAATCCAACATCTTCAAAGTTCGCTAGATCAATGGGGGAATTCCCCTTGTAATGTGGAAAGGGTTTCACCTCCACCACCTTCTTATTTTAGATCTCTGCACCATTATTAGAGGCTCAACTATTTGGAGTCCACACACTACCATCCACACAACCATTAAAAAGAGCCACTTATGAGGCCCACCCTTTTATTGTTTTTCACCTAAATATGATAAAATTATTTTGGATATTGATACTCATGGATTTACACATTTATATTATATTTATATTACATGATTAGATTAGATGATTCTTGCAATATTATGATGATGATTTAGCTAGTTAATGAGTATGGTTTACTTGTACTACTTATATGTGGAATTAGGGGTTGCATACATATTCCTTATTTATGACTATGTTTTGAGTGTGAATTTTAATTATTCTAGAGAGCCTATCTATTTAATTTAATTTTAATTTTGAAGCAATGATCTGATTTTGGACGTTTAAATGGTGAAATTTTGGAAATATATCTATGAAATGATATTATATGATAAATTTCAATTGTGCATGTTTAATTTTGATAGTAAATTTAAATCATGAATATTGATTAGTGATAAATAAGCAAATCACAAAACTTATAAATTGCATGATATATTGATTATGATTATTATTTGTATCTATTGTGGGATCTAATGGCACTTTTTGCAAGTGCATAGGTGTTTTCCTTGGCCTATGGAAATTTTTTTAGGTCCTCTAAAAGGTATTGTATGTGTTTTCTAGTGACACCTTTAATTTAATGCATGAGTGGACTAAGGCCTTATTTTATATGGGTGTATGTTTACAATTAATTTTGTAATTTCAATTATTTATTTATTAATTTTAGCTTTTCCTAAGGCTATTTTTTATTGTATTTTTGGGATGAAGATACTCCTTGGTGGAAAAGCTCAATTTTGCACCTTAAGGAATTTTAAAAGCTTATAAAAATATTTCCTTTATTTTTTAGGTGTAATGAGGTCCCTAGGGTAAGTAACTAGGGGATGAGCATTGGTTGGGCTATATATCTTAGCCTTTGGGCTATATTTGAACCTTCTAAAGTCCCTTGGGAAGATTGATGTGACTGGCATGGGGAGATGAAGTTTTAAATTTTACCATCCAATCCTCCCCTTCCTAAAATATTGTATAGATAGTTTCTTTTCATGCACACCGCCATTTCCATGTTTAACACATGTGGGTGCATATGGGCCAATTGGATTTTAGAGAAGAGTGCACAACTAAATTATTTATCTTAATGCATCACATATGTAGGAGCATACCCAAGGGGATTTGTATAGAGAAAAATATAAAATTATACTCCTTATCCTCATGTATCACACATGTGGGAGAATACCCTAGGAGTTATGTAATGAAGATTGTACAAGTACACTCCTTATTCCTAGGTCTCACATATGTGTGAATATATGAAGGTTAGGTGACTCCTTGGGATTAGTGTGAGGAGTTGAGGAGAGGATGAGTTGGAGGCCATGCATCACCTTCTCATTGTGAGAGGATGAGTGACAAGGAAATTATTATTTATATCCCTCTTCAAAGGTGGAAGGGGGTATTTTTAGCTCATTTTTTGGAATCTTTTTTTGGATAAAATAGAGGCATGTGAGATTGGAGCACTTAAGAGAGGAAATTTTGAAGGGGAAATTCTTGGAAGGGACTTCATCAAGAGCAACCCACCGTTTTGGTAAGCCATTAGAGGTAGGCTTCACTCTTCCTATTACTTTCTTAGTATGCAAATCGTATACTTTCTTGAATATAAATGTATGTGAGTGTTGTTATTGTTGATCTACTCATTTTTATTTATTTATTCTTTGTGTGTGTAGTTGATGTATTGGGAAATGGAAGTGTTGTCTTTTCTTAAGCATAGATAATATCAAGTCATGAGAGGGGTTAAGAGAGGAATAAAATCCTTGGATAAATACATTATTTGGTAAAAAGTTTGGTGAATGGGTATTTTTGTGCATATATAGGAGATTGTTGAGGGTGATCTTGTGATGAGATGAAGATGTTAAATTGTGATGGAATTTTATGTGAAATAGTTTTTTATATATGGATTTCAGAATAAATTCTTCAGTTAATATTTGATTGTTTTGAACCCCAAGTGCACAAAGAATCCACTCATCTCCACATATTCTATGGATCTTGACATAGATTTAAGTATGTTATCTTAGTCTTGGATTTTATTGTGTGCATTAGTGTATTCCTCTTTTCTTATGTTGTGATAACCCAATTTATTGAGAACCTCCTATCTTAGGGGTGGGCTTGTATGGAAGCCCTATGGTTGGGAGGTGAACACACCTCCATTGGATGTGAATGTGAATTTTTATTTTGCAAGTTGAAGGATTGGTGTGAAGGGATTACCATGACATGTGGAGTTATCTATCTCTTCAAAAAATATTTTTACAAGTTCCTTTATTATGAAAGAAGGGTACTTTTGTCTTCATATGAGAACTTATTTGTATGTGAAGAGAATAAAATGTGGTGTTGTAATTATTTAGAAATATTTATTTTATATCGAATAAATTTTATCATCCTTGATTTGTAAGTGAATTTGAAAGAGTATTTCATTATAAAATAAAATAAAAAGAAAAGGAAAAGATAATATTTATTGCACATCTCCTAACTTCCCTAAATCAGTTTACTAGAAAGAGTGTTTGTTATTTTCTTTATTGTTATTATTATTCATTGTTATAAAAAAAATGAAAAAATATTCTATTATCATATCCATTACAAAAAAATAGTTTATTAGAGTGTTTGAAAATGTTGAGTTTGTTAGTTTTTAGTATCTTGGAAAATGTGTGTATATTTGCATCTAATTCATTTAAGACCTTATTATAATAGTAAATTTATTGATATATATTAGTAATTAAAATAATATGTATATTACTTTTCAAGAAAATATATTTTAAAAAATAAATAAATAATCTAATAAATAGTAATATACATATATACGTGCATACATACATAAACACACACACATATATACATGTGTATGTACTTATAAACACATATAGATACATACACATCCACACACTTTATACATACATATATGTGTGTGTAAATTATATATATATAGATGGATGGATGGATGGATGGATGGATGGATGGATGGATGGATGGGTGTTCTTTAAAAAATTAAGGGATACTATTTTTTTAAAAAGATAAAAAATAATAAATAATAAATAACCAAAAAATAAGAGGGTTGATACCTTGTTGGTCAAGGCTTGACCCCAAGCTAGTTGTAGTCTTAATACAACTATGTGGGGCTTAGACCCAACCCCGTCCTTAGCCTTGTTGCAATTGGGTAGGCTCTCCTCAACTTGACACAACAATGTTAGAATTAGAAGGGTTCTTACCCCCAATAAACAAGGTGTTTAGCCCTTGATGGTGTCAAGTTCCCTTAATGAAGGTTAAAACATTCCAAATGCTAGCCCCTATGAACCAATGTTTTTAAATAAAAAATAAAATAAGAAATTATATTTTTATGCTTAAACATGTAAGAAAATATTTATTTATTTTTAATACATATCTAATATACATACATATCTATATTATTCCTCATATTTATTAGTGTGTAAATATATAGATATTTAATTTTAAATTTAGTAAGAAAAAAGAAGAAGGAACAATGCTATTTTAAATCTAGTTTAAAAAATGTGGAAAAACCTACAACACAAAAAAATAAAAATAAAATAACAATAATAATAAGGGAGAGAGATAGATGTAACCATGGAGGAGATTCATGAACTCCTCTGAAGTTTCTATCCACCTCATTTAACCTACAAGAGAGCACTTGCATATGTGAGAAAGGAAGAGGAATTTTGGGCTCCTATAACAAGTGAGTAGTAATTTAGGGTTTCTAATTTGTATTTATGAAACTTATTTTGAAATTAGTGAGCTTATTATATTTTTGGTCCATATGATGGTTGTTGTATCACATTTTCTTTTATCGAAAGTGATTTTAAAATATGGGGAAATTTTTTAGAGAACCATTAGATAAATATAAGAAAAACTTAATAATGTTATAAATTTGAGTTATAAATAAGATAAAGTTCTATTAATATATACATTAAGAAATCAACTAGAAAAAATATTTTAATGGATAATTAGTAATTTTAAATACTCTCTCCCTCACCAGGCATAATTGAGAATCTTGAAAAAAAATAAAGATATTTTACTAGGTTCAATCAAGAATAATAATGTTGATGTGAAATGGTTTGTAATTGGAATTAATATTTATTTGTCAGATTAATGTCTTTAGCTATTAGTTGAAGTCATATTTTTCCAAGTATTAATAGTTAACATTTGTTATATTTTAGAACCAACTATAATAAGTTGTCCTCTTGTATAGTAGTATATTTAGTCATTAGATTTTAAATTGGGTTTTTATGCTTAGTCAGAGGCTTCAATAAATTTTAGATTTAGGTCACATCTCTAAAGCATGACACAACTCACTAAGGAACTAAAAGGGGAAACACCTCATGAATATTCCTCCTTGAGACATCACAAGTAGTGAAATCATACTATTTTATTAAGATTATCTTAGTATCATTGAGTGTGTGGAATAGAATTTACATCACCCACCTCAAATGATATTCTTCCTCACAATGATATGACATGCTCTTTATTGCATTACATACACAACATTGTTGAGTGCACACAATTCACAACCAAGACTAGAGTGACAAATAAATAAATTTAGTGATTGTTTTAAAAGAAATTATGGGTTAGTATTCATATCAATGCATAATATAGGAATGACACCACCACTCGTCTATGACCAACACTAATGTGGCACCACTTTGACTAGACCTTGTCTCCACCTTAACCCTTTAGCTACCAAAGTGGGTGGTCTATGTCTCCATACCACTCCATTACCTCTTAATGGCATGGATGAGACCCTTGTGATTTGAGAAAATTATTTCAATTTACATTTTCTATTTATTTTCTAAGGTTTGAATAAAATCAAATCCATGAAGATCCCAATGATATAATAACATTACTCATGATAGATGGTGACAAGGATTTATTAGATGGTGGATTTGACAACCCTAATGGGTGAGGGACCCCTCCCACTATTAGTGTTCCCCTATCTTCTTAATTGTATTGGGTTCCTTTTATTTATGTCGATTGGGTAATTTGAGGTTTATTTCCCTTGAGGGACCATATACTTGCTTGATTTGTGGCTTGTTCCCTTTTTCCTTCCATGTGTTTATTTTTTATCTCAAGTTTTCCTATTTCACTCTGGGTCATGATTCCATGTCACTCCTATTTTTTGAGGATTTGACCATAGTTTAAATAAAAAATTATTACCTTTATTTTTCTCAAGTTTATTCATAGATCATAAGTATCACAAACAAACTTAAAATATACAAAAAAAAAAATTATGATAAAAACTATGTAATATGTGACATAAGTTTTTTATCATTTACAAGTGACAAATTTCAATAATAAAATTATATAAAACATAGCTATAATATATTTTCCTTATATTTATGGTAATGTGCTATTATTGATGCATGTAGAGACCAAACAAAGGAGGTGAAAGTGTTTCACCTAAATGTTACTATTGATCTATCACTCATCAAAATAATAGGATTTCAAATTTTGAAAACCACCTTGTCATGAAGTATCATCACAAGAACAATTGAGTCTCTAGAATTTGGAAGTCACAAAGGCATTAGATTTAAATTGTAGGTTTAGGTAAGCTACTAGATGCCTTTCAAGAATTAGAAAATACCAACAATAAACCTTACAAATGAGCTCTTGGCTATTCAATTATTGTAATGACGAGGAAACATAAAAAGGAACAACAATAAGATGTTGTTTATTAAAAATATGTGCATATATCAAAATAAATTAGTATAATTTTTATATTCAATTTACATCCTATTAATGAAATAAATATTCACCATAAAATATTTTTAAATTAAGATATATTAATTTAAATTGAAATTAGCATGTGGACTATATGTGTATGAGGTACAACTTGAGTTGGCCTAGTGCTGAAGTCATGTGTACTTTCGACTAAGGACCTCATATGTTTGATTTTGGAAGGGACAAGGCTGTACACCTCATCTAATCAATAGATAAAGTAACCAAAAAAAATTCTTTTAGAATGTTTGCACAAGTGAGATCTCATGAACCAATTAGTGTCTTGCTCAATAATAAACAAGTACAAAAATAACTTTAATATTGATTACACTAATTACTAAATCAACTCATAATTTTCTTACTTTGCAATAATTTAGTGCGCCATTCATATGTGAGATTTTTGTTTGTAAAAAAGACAAGAAAGAATTGAAGCTACCACTTTTCTATGAATACATAGATTATAATCACTTACTCAACAACCTCATAATTAACCTCATACATTATTCTATTATACACTAAAAATAAACTCAACAAATACAATTAAATTATAATACGTACCAAAATATCGTTACAAATAATTAATATTATTACTAAATCAACCTATAATGCTTTCCAAACTTCCTAATAATATTGATATTAAACTAAACAACTAAATATACATCTTATCATAAATTTAATGACATAATGCACATAAATTTAATGACATATTACGCTTATGCAAGAATGAAGTTAAAAAGTATGATATTAATTATATTACTTCTTTATAAACCATTTGTACATTTGACTTTTGCAAATATTCGTGACGACATTTGTAATGGTAATCTCCAATGTGACCGTAGTTTCATGCCTAAAGTGTTAAAATAAAATGACCTGAACGTAGAGGCACATACTTTTAATCTTCTCTTATATTTTGGGACAATGGTCGAGAAAATGAGACAAGGCCACTAAATGTTAGAGACATTCTAGAGGTTGTGGGTCCCATTGTGGGGAACCTCGCTAATTGTAGCATTATTATAAATAAAACATGGTTATTATTTATTAAACCTTCACACCACTTTAGACATAAAATTAGTTTTCTTTTAAAAGTGTCACACCACTCTAGAATTACATTCATTTGCATGATTTTTTTTCTTAAATAAAGTTTAATTACAAAATAATAATGGAGTTCAAAAAGGAACTATACAAAAAGGAGGAGTAAAACATTACAGAGAAAAATTTCAAAAAAAAAGTAGCAACAAAAGATAGTACAAATGTCTTACACACCAAAGGAAGATTTGCACAACATATAGTAGAGAACCTACAACAACCATACAAAGAAAGGAGACTTTTAATTTGACATATTTACAACAAAGATGAAATACATTGAAGGTAGCACTTGAATTCTAAATTTGAATAAACATTGTAGTTGTTTGGAGCAACGAATGTCCCCATCACAGAGCTATAAAAAATGAAGTTTAATTGCCTCCAAGTGTTGCCTATGCTTTGCACAATCCTTTGTGTCATCCTTCAACTAGAAACACAAGTAGATAAACTATAGAATGATGTTAGATTAAAAGTTTAACATTTCTATTTCCTAATGAACAACATGATTAGAAAACATTGACAAACATCTACTTTTCCATATATTAAGTAAAATAGTTTGTCTTATAGAATCAACAACCATGTTATTTTGAAAAGTAATTCCTAAAATAGCCTCCTTCCAATACAAAATGTGATAGAAAATTATAGGGAATGACCAAAAATAGCATTCCAATTTATTTTTTCCTCTAGATAATCCCAAAAAATATGCTTCAAGCTTGCATTATAGGAAGTTTGGAAGTTTGTGGTGCAATATTTTCCATGTCAAAATTTGAGCTTTAGCCTCAACTTTAGATCTCCAAATTTGAGCACTCAAATTCTTCCACTTCTTTTTGTGGAACTTGAATTTCCAATTTTTATTAAGTCTTGAATTTAATGTCATATTTAGAAGTAATTTTAAGTAGATCTTCTTCAAGGGGAAACTGCAAAACTGATATATTACCAATTCATTGTTAGTCCTTGAAAAAACCATAATATAAGGGTATACAAAACTTTATGAGTAATTCCATTGGAACCAATGACTTTAAAAAAATCACAAACCCTTTATATCTTCTATTTAGTTTAAAGGAGTTTTTGATATATTTCCAATTATTCCAATCAAGGGAGTTAAAATCCCAAATATCACTGAACTATTGCACACCCTTCTTGAAAAGATAATTAGATTGTTTTGGGAAGGTAACCGTCGGTGGATGACCATGGTATTGAACAAGTTTGCTCCACCAAATAGATGAAGTTTCAAGACTAAAACCATGTTGCAAGGAGTCCCTCCTCTAGTTCAAAAATTTACAGAATTGTTGACAAGTCCTCCAAATTGATTATAGGGGGAATGAAGCCTTAATACAAAAGAAAGGTGCAAGTAAAACCTTATCCAACCATCTAACTCCTTGCCACTTACTATTCATAGTAGCATGTATAATTTGATGGTGAACAAATATTTTCCATTATTCCTTTCCAGACACAACTCTTATTATCCATTTTTTTGACAAGAAAGTCCCTTATATTTTGGGATTCAGCAAGCCTAGTCCACCTTTATCTTTAGGTTGTATACAATGAAGCCAATATGTGGTTTTGAAACCAGCCTTTCCATCCCAATTAGTCCACAAGAACTGTCGAATAATTTTATTTAGGCTTTCATATCCTTTTTTGGAGGGCATCCATGAAGAATAGTAAACATGAGAAGCTAATAATATCTATTTAACCACTTGGATTTTACCAACTAGAGAAAGATATTTTTTCACCATGTAAAAAATTTTTTTCTCAACTTGACTATGAACCAATTCCACATATCAGACAGTGACGCCCAATCCAAATGGAATTTCTAAGTATTGAGTAATTTTCGTGTGCTTAATTTTCTTCCATTCTTTAGGAATCCATTGAGGAACTAAATTAAGTTGGATCATAAGAAATTTGGTTTTATGATGAGAAACCATGGTGTGATAGGATGAATCTTTCAGAATACAATCAACAAACAAGTAAGAGAGTGCAAAATAACAACAAAAGACACCCTACACCTCAAGATTAGCCTAGTTGGATTCAATACAAAATAAAAACAACAAAATGAAACCTTTTACCTTGTCTTGAATCGATCCTTTGGTTGGCCCTTCGATTTTTGGTGTTGTATGCTCCTTGGATGGCAAAAGATGCAAATGTGGATTGTAAAGAAGCTGATGGAAAATGTAAGGAAAGTATGAAAA
>VDFB02085767.1:0-28049 GCA_007258455.2 Sequoia sempervirens
GCTACTCATTGCTTTTCCTTTTCAATTCCCATAAGACTTTTCACCTCCAATTCTGTAATCCTTTCTATCTTGTGCTCTGCAAGCTATTGCTTCTTCCTCAATTTTAGTTCTTTTAGTTCCTTCTTCTTTTTGTCTTGTTCACTTACCATTGCCATGAAGTCATCAGCAGTTAAGAGTTGGGATCCTCTTTGCAACTTGATCCCATGGTCAGCTACCTTATTAGACTTGTCTTTCACCACATTAACTAGTAGCTTCAAGAATTGTGAGATGCATGAATTTTGTTGGCCTCCCAAAGGCTCAATCAAATTGACATTATTTGTTTCTGGCATCTCACTATCTATAGCATCTGTTCTATCTCCTAACTGCTCACCGTCACTGTCTCCACAATCAGCATAGAAATGTACTAACGTATTGGGACCCATGCAGTGCGGTGGAGATGGCATTGAAAGACTTTGTTCTTCATCCACATGCATATCCATAGCAAGATTGGCAGCACCATCAAAGAGCCAGGAGGGCTGCTTTGGTGGAGTTGGTAGGGAAAGAGATATGTCTCCAATAGTACTCTGGTCTCCCAATACTGCTGGTTCAAGTGGTTCATTGGAATTTGAAACAACAAATTCATACATGTAAGTTTGAGAGTATTTGAAGAACAAAGGAATCCAATCCATGTAATTTAAATGCAAATAGAGAAGGAAATTGCTGATAGTATCCACAACCATATGCATATGTTGACTATTACTTATGATAATCCCATTTCTCAAACAACATACTGAATTTTATCTTCATACAACATATGCATATGCTAACTCTTACTTATGATAATACCATTTCTCAAACAACATACTGAATTTTATCTCCATACAACAATTGCATATATGCATATGCCCACTCCTACTTATGTTAATACCATTTCTCAAAACAACATACTAAAATTTAACTTCATACAACATATGCATATTGCATATATGCGTATATAACTTCATACAACAAATGCAGAACATAGTGTAACAACAAATACATACATGTAAGATCGATTGTAATTGAAGAACAAACTAACCATACATCTAATTGAGGTGATTAGAAATGAGCAACATATCAAACAATGGTATATAGTGTAACAACATACTGAAATATGACATCATACAACAAATGCAGAACATACTAACCATATCCTGACTCCTACTTATGTTAATACCATTTCTCAAACAACATATTGAAATTTAACTTCATACAACAATTGCATATATGCATATGCATATTGCAAATATGCATATGCAGATTTGCATATATATGCATATCTAAAAATGGTGCATAGTGTAACAACAAATGCATACATGTAAGATCGATTGTAATTGAAGAACAAACTAACCATACATCTAATTGAGCTGATTCGAAATAAGAAACATATCAAACAATGGTACATAGTGTAACAACATACTGAAATATAACTTCATACAACAAATGCAGAACATACTAACCATTCATCCCATTTTGTTGATCTCCAACTTCTGCAGTTCCAACATTAGACTCACCCTCATTGACTGCCAAACCATTGTTGGAAAGGCTTAGAATGTTTGCAGCAGCTGATGCTTCCTCGGGGGCAGCAAAGTGGAATGTCTCACTAACCCTCATGTCATTATCCAAAGCATTTCGATCAAATGGCCAAATACCTATCCTCTTGAAGCCAGCTGTAATGTTTGAAAAATTCAATGACTTTTGAAAAGCTAGGCTGCCAAGTGTAGCCAATTCTGCCCTTCTTATCTCCAGATTTGGATGTCTAATGGTCCAATTTTTTCTTTCCTTTTTGAAGTTACACTTGAAAGATGAGAAAACACTCACATCAAGAGGCTGCAACTTGTGTGATGTGTGGGCGGGTAGGGTGAGCAAGTCAATACCAAGCTCCCTTGCTTTGGTAATGGTAGAGAAGGCTACATGGCTACCATGCCCATCAAATATCAAGAGGTGTCTATGGGTGGGTGAGCAACCCCCAGGTACTTGCATAGCAAAGAAATTTAACCATTTGATAAAAAGCTCTTTAGTCATCCATGCGTGAGGTTGAATAGCCATCAATGCTCCTGGCTCACAGTTGGCTATGTAGTTTTGCACATTTTTTTTGCTCTTGAACAAATAAAAACCTGGAAGTTTTTGACTTGCAGCGTTTACACATGCTAGAATAGTGATCCACTCCCAGCTCTTTGGGATAATGTAAGCAACACTTCTCACACCTTTCATGGCAAGCACCTTCATGTTACCGTTCTGGCCAGCTTGCAGCCCTGTCTCATCACAGTTCCAAATCCTCTGCGGTCCATAGTTCCCTCCTGCATATGCCTTCTCCAAAGTGTCATAGAAAGCACTTACAACCGGTTGCCTCAAATTTATAGCACGGTCTCTATCTTGACCTTGGGTTGTTCTCAAGCAGAGATCAAGATGCCTTCTTTTGAATCCTGTCCACCATGACTTGCCAGGAAGCCCATTCTTGAAGGGATTATTCCTTGTTTCGTATATTTGGGCCACTTCCATTTTTAGATTGACGATCTCCAAACCTTGGCCAACAACAGCCATCTCCTTGCACCATTCGACGATCAATGAATCTTCCTCCTCAGTTAGGACTATTGGGGGCCCTTTCCTTTTTGTAGTGGTCATACCACCTAGCCAATTGGACAATGTTGAGGTAGGAATACCCCACTTTTTTGCTGCACCTCTAGTTGACCAGCCATAGTCTTCGACATCTTCAAGGGCATGGTCCATGTCAGCCTGGGTCCATTCATGCCTCAGTGCAAACTTTTGGTTGATAAAGCTGGGTTAGCTTGCACTACAGATTCGGTTGGCTATTCCAAAACAATTTCTACCTCCTCCTCACTACTTGGTTCTTCAGTTCGCTAGTGAACAGGAATGACAACATCCTCCTCATTGCTATGTGGTAGATGCACACCTCTCTTGTGTGCGGGCATAGTTGTCTGGCTTCGCTTTTGTGGAGGCTTCCTCCTTAAAGATCGCTTGATATTTGTTTGCGCATTTATCTTCCTCTGTATTGAACCAACACAGTAATTAGTAAACAACATACACTTAATATTGAAAATAATGATACTGACTGAAACAACGAATCCATACATTTACTATTGACTGTAATTGAAGAACAAGCTAACCATGCATATAATTGACACAACATTATGATACACATATATATGAACTTGCAACAACAACATGATACAAATATTTATATCTTCAAACAACTTTGCAAGACAATAAAGGGTTTCAAATATTTCTATCATACTGCTGTTTCAAGTTGTGTTAATGTTTCATAATGTTGTTTGAGATATTCTTCGCATATTGTTAGTAAAATTGAAGAACAGACAAAGAATACATCTAATTAAGTTGAATGTAACCGATGGTGGGTAGGGTAACTTTGAGCAAGGGGTCCACGTCATCAGCGTCCCAGTCGGGTAATTTTTTTATGCCACGTCCCTTAACAGTCAAGCTGGCATTATGCAACTTTTATATATGTATGTATATATCTATCTCTGCAATATATATATATATGTATGTATGTATGTATGTATATATCTATCTTATTGATATTTCAAGTTATTTATGCTCTTTCATTCCATGGTTAGAACACAAGTATGAGTCATATGCTATCACAATTGGCTGTGAGGGAGAGGGGTTGTCAATTATAGTAGGTTAAATTGAAGAACAAACACATAGACAAAAGGGAGAGGAGCTATGTGTGGGCATAGGAGCCGATCGTGGGTAACATAGGAGATTTTTTTCCCTACAGAGAATGCAGTGAAGTGGTATAAAGTTCATGGCATTTGCCATGAAATTTAGATTCTTGGCATTTGCCAATAGTTTATAAGTCATGGTATTTGCCATGAATTTTATAGCAGTTCTAACTGCATGCACTGTAGGGAAAGAGTGTTTTGATGTGACATAAATATCGACCCCTCTCCCTTACAGCTAACTTTGATGATGGTTGAGTCCTACTTATGTTAGTACCATTTCTCAAACAACATAGTAACATAAGTAGGAGTTAGCCATTATGACAGTTGACTGTAAGGGATAGGGGCTGATATTTACAGTCACTTTAATTGAACAAACAAAGCATACATCTAATTAGGTTCAATGTAAATGAGGACATGCATACAGTCACTTTGCAGAGATAGATAGATACTTAATTTGAATGTGAATGAACAAGGTATAAATTGAATGTAGATACCTATATTTGGTGATGAACTGTACAGTAATATATAAATTTGAGTATGCAAAATATATATATATATATATGTAGAGATAGATAGATACCTAATTTGAATGTAAATGAACAAGGTATAACTTGAATGTAGATACCTATATTTGTTGATCAACTGTTCAGTAATATATTAATTTCAAATTGCAAAATATAAATATACATACCTTGTTAATTTACATTCAAATTAGGTTATCTATCTATCTCTCTGCAAATATATATATATGTTTCCCATAGCCCTATCCATTTTCATGAAACTTACACATTTATCTATATCTGCAATATATATGGCCCTGTTCATTTTAATGAGACTTACGCATATCTCTCTCCCTATATATATATTTGTAGAGATAGATAGATAGCTAATTTGAAATTAATATATTACTAAACAGTTCATCAACAAATATAGGTATGTACATTCAATTTATACCTTGTTCATTTACATTCAAATTAGGTATCTATCTATCTCTGCAAATATATTATATATAGGGGGAGAGAAATGCGTAAGTTTCATTAAAATGAGTAGGGATATATATATTGTAGATATAGATAAATGTGTAAGTTTCATGAAAATGGATAGGGTTGTGGGAAACATACATGGATATGTATCATTTTGTGCAACATATATATGTATGGTAATGTTGTATTCGAAAGGGTTGGAAATATTTCTACCATAACAGAGCTTAAAGGGAGACTGGCCGATGACAACATAAAGGATGGTTATGGAAATGACTTACCGAAAGAGCTGAAGGAGGAGAGTGCATCGATCTGGAGGAGGTCATCGTCACTCAGGAGCATGTAGCAGAAAGTGAGAAATTTGAAAATTTTGAATAAACTGTAATGTGTAACTTGCATCGCACAAATGAGGATTGCTTGCATAAATAGGTTTGTTGAATTTGAATTGGTAGCAAGTGGATTAATTTGAATTATGGGAGGGAATTTGATCTGCATTCATTTGAATTATGAGAGGGAATTTGATCTGCATTCAATGGATTAATGGTAGAAGGGATAACTTAATGGGTACGTAGGATTTGTGGTTGGTGATTTGAAGTGATATTAAGTTTGTTTTTGAATTGTAACCAGTTTTACATTTTTTTATGATTATTGTTTTTTAGTGGATTTGTAAATAATAGAGTGATAATTAAGTGTTATATTGAAATTTTGCAATGCATAGTGAGCCTGAGAGTTCGTGTTTTTCAATTTTGCAAGCAAATTCAAAAAAAGTTTGGTTATTATGGACATCCAGGAACTAGTTGGTAGTAAAAAGAATATGAGAAATGGGACATGTTGAAATGTATTTTGTTCAAATATATTTGGAATTAAATCACTTGGCAATGTCTTATGTACATGTCAACTCACTTTTAATGCAAGAAGACTTATATTTTGGTTAATAAAATATCCCTTCACAACAACCTTTATTGGGAAGGTGGCAAAAATTATTTATATTGTGGAAATTAGATTATCATTATGCATTCACTTGATATTGTGAAATAGGAAAATAAATGTCCACTTGCATTCACCCACTATTGAGAAGGTGGCAACAAAAAAGTCAACCTATGATAGGACATACTGTGAATTTAATATGAATCTTTCATATCATATTTGAAAGGAAATTTGAAATTTTTATTGGTATAAATATTACCCACCGGTGGGCCCCAGGCTGTCCATAGCTATACCAGCGATGGGACCCTATCCCACGATCGGCTCCTCTCCCTTATCCTCAATTTTCCTACGCTTTCGGACGTCTGTAAGGAAATGGAGCAGATAATTGTCACACATCATCAATTAAAATGATATTTGCTTCCCATTGGTAACATTTATTGACGGCGTTCCCCACACTATCAACGATTGAACTTTCCCTTAAATCCTTAAATACGGAAAACACATACTAAGAATCTCACAGCTCTCCAAAAATTCAATTTTGCTCAGAATTTCCATTATCCCAAGATGGGCAGCGAGAATCGTTGTGCAGAGATTGAAAGCACGCAGGCTGTGTTAGAATTATCGTATCTCTGCACATTTCCAATGGCAGCAAAAGCAGCAATTTTGCTGAAGGTGCCTGACATTCTCTCAGCAGAGTCGGTTCCTCTCACGGCCAAGGAGATCGCGGATCGAATCCCGGGAACCACCACCAGCGAAGCAAAACTGGAGCGGCTTCTGAAGGCGCTTGCAACCTACGGCCTCTTCGCCATCTCAGGTTCGGATCCCCCGGCCTATGGTTTAACTGCGATGTCGCGGCTTCTGGCGAAGGACGAGAACGTAGTATCGTTGGCCTCCCTGTTTCTGCTCAACACAGAGACTTCTAACCTTCAGACGATGCAGTTCCTTCACGAGGCTGTTCTGGAGGAGGGTTTGGTGCCCTTCGAGGAGGCTTACGGAAAGCCTGTGTTTCACTACTTCGCTGAGAATAGGCAGCTGGGGGGAATATTTCATTCTGCTATGACTAATCTGTCGGCTGTTTCGATGAAGACCGTGTTGATGAGCTACAGTGGGTTTAAGGATGTTAAGGTTTTGGTGGACGTTGGGGGAGGAACAGGGCGCAATTGTAGCATGATAAAGGCTGCTTATCCTCACATCTCTGCTATTAATTTCGACATGTCCTTCGTAGTTGCCAAAGCTCCTAAGTTGCCAGGTACGTCGAAAGAAAGTCTATATATAAAGTTTTTCTAAGCCAGCTAAATTAGTAAATATATATTCTTTATTTTTATTTTTATTTTATTTTTTTATTTTTTATTTTTATTTAAGTTTTTTCCTTTAATAGTAAAGGTGTAGTTTGAGTAGCAGTATCACAAAATAATTGTGATTTTAAAATAGATATGAAAAATACATAGAAGTTAGTTTACATATTAACTATTATTTAAAAGTATTTACAATTTGGTTCAACAATGTCAAACCTATTGATTGGTGAATTGAACATTCTTAATATATATAGGAAGTTGCAATTTTTATAATGGATAGTGACATTTAAAATGGAAAAAGATTTTTGTTTCTCTTGTTCGAGTTTCTATTTGTCTAGTTGAGTTATTTTGTTTGGTCTACGGAAAGTCTCTTCAAGAGTTTTTTTTTTTTCTCTAAAATAATTTACCATAAATGTTTATAATTTGTTAAATTTTTTTACATATGAATTTCTTTTTAACATATTTTTCATTTAAAGAGATAAATTTGTAAAAATTAAGACATCTTTATTTTAAAGGACATTATATTTAAAGAATTTTTTCTCTTGTGAAAACTCTTGTGTTACATTGGTGGTTGTCGTTGCACCAAAAGATCGAACTGTTAATGCCCGATACAACCACCAAATTTATACAAAATCCACAGGAGGCGATTAAGCCATGTCACAAACCCAAGCGCCACGCTGCACAAAGAAGACCAAGGGACACCATCTTGCAACAATCCCCCCCAGCGCAAGCGAGGGGTTTGAACTTGTGACCTCAACTCTGATGCTAATTGTTACATTGGTGGTTGTCGTTGCACCAAAAAATTGACTTGTTAATGCGCAATATAATCACCAAATTTATACAAGATCCATAGCAGGCAGTTAAGCCATGTCACAAACCCAAGCATTCGTTGTGCATGGAAGACCAAGGGACACACCATCTTACAACATCTTGTTCATACTAAGACTAAGCCAGTAGTTCTTAATACTCCTAGCTTGGCCATTCTCCCCTTTGTTGGAGGCCTCGCTCATAAGATTTTGAAAATTCTTCGCAAAAAGGGTCTTGTTTGCTCCTTCAAACCACTCTCCACTACCAAGAATCTCATCCCATCTATCAATGATGTCATGTGATTTGAGCTCCATTCCAATGTCTACAAGGTTGTTTGCTCTTGTGGTTCTCCATACATTAGGGAAATAGGTAGATCTATTAGCACTAGGATCAAAGAACATAGTGTTGACATTAGGCACAACCACATTGCCAAACTTGCCCTAGCTGAGCATTCCCTTACCACCTACCATCACATTTGCTTGGAGAACACCCAAGTCCTTGTCAAGGAAGATAGTTTTCTTCAAAAAGAAGCTTCTTGAGGCCATCCTTATTAGAGGTCACCCCACCAATCTCAATCGAGATGATGGTTGGCACATTAATCCTTCTTGGCACCCTTTGTTAACCTCTATTTCGGACAAACCTAACCCTTCTAGATCTTCACTAAAATTCTCCTCTTGTGCTTTGTCTTCTCCTCTCCTTCTTTCTCCCCACCTTCTCTTTTACCCATATTGCTACCTCACACCCCCACCCTACTTATTAGTTGTGGTCTTGGTTCTATTGCTTTCATTGTGGCCCCCCTCTTCTTCCTTTATCTCTCTCTCTCTCTCTCAGCCTCGAGGTCTTCATTTCTTAGCACAATATTTTTACTTCTCCTAATCCTCTTTCTCCATTTGTCTCTTCTTTAATTCCTTTCTATGTCTTCTTATCATCATCATCATGTGATTTTTTAATTTCTTAAGTCCTTTCTTTAAAATATTTAAATCTTTTTACCTTTTGTTTTTATTTTCTAGTTTGATTAATAACCTTTGTGTTTTCCTCCTGTATCTCTTTTATTTCCAATTTTAATTCCTTTTCTTTTCTTGATAATTTCCTTTTTCAATCTCTCAAACCTTTTTAATCATTGGTTTATTAGCTTTATTATCTTAGGTTATTTTCCTTTATTATTAATCTTTGGATCAAAATTATTATTATTTTCTTAAAATCTCGTATTTTTTGTCCAAGTCCTCTGCACAACCTATATCTTCTATTTAAGCACAAGTCTACAACCCATTCCTTCACATTCCTCTTCGCGATGATGGATCAGTGAGTGTGATATGAAACGTCAATCAAAAAAACATACACAACAAATCCATAAACAACTATTTACAATATTTTGATTGACAAATTTTATATCTCGGTAAAATATGATTTAAAAGTCAAGGGCGCACATCAAACTCGAAGCCTCAAGTTTAATGTATTATCAAACTTTTGGTCTCTTTTATATTATATTAAATAAAATTATATGGTGTATCATACTATTCTTATCAATACTAACAGAAGTTTTGTTTAAAGTATGAAATTAAGAAAAATATATTTTTGACAAAAGGTTATAAATTAAGTGGTTGAATGTAATTGTTGAAGGGTGGTGGTTTTCTTGATTATTCCATCCATTAAAGTTCAAATATCTTTGAAACGAAATTAATAAGGGATGAAGTTGAGGTCATGACCTAGACAAATTTGAGAGAGTGAATACCTTTCAATACTTGACCCTAAATTGAAAAAATCAATCACTTATACAACTTAAGTTAATACTCCTAATACCAACAAATTGTTAAAACAACTTAAAACTATAATTATATAAATATCAAACTCAAAACACAATAAATGTATATAACTATATCAAACTATTCTTAATAAAAATGAAAAAAATATAATACTAAATTTTCTTCTCATATTCATGTGTTCTCTCTGACACGTACATATAGGTGAACACATGAATATGAGAAACACATTTAGTATTATAATTTTTTCATTTTTATTAAGAACAATTTAAAATAATCATATATATTTATTGTGTTCAAGTTTCATATTTATACATTTTTTTAAAGGTCTTTATTTTCTTTTACAACAATGTATTATTATTTATCATTTTATAATTGAAAACTCTTCATGGAATTTTTTTTTTAATACCAATAATAGAAATTATTATTTAGAAAATTCTAAACATGTTTACTTTAGTAAATTATTTTAGAGCACAAATTTGGAATTGACAATATAATTAAAATAAATTTGATAATTAAATAAATAAATAATTAGTTATGGATAAATGATATCAAGATTTTTTATGGAATGATTTGTTGCTTTCATAAAGTTATTTACTTTATCTTGTAATTTATCTTAAAAGTCAAGGGTGGTGTTTACAAACACCTTTAAAGAGTTTTCTAATTTGATAGTTGAATATGTTCTCCTAGTTCAAACTCCTTGGTGAACCAAATCAATGGTAATGGGAAAGATAGAAGACAATATTAAAGACATGCAGGTGGCATATAAGGTTATGCATATTTGATTAATTTAATGATATTTAGAATTTGAGGCATATCTTAACTATTCGCATTGTTAAATTAAGTACATAATGAATGCTATAAATACCATGGTACAACAATATGTTACATGAAACATTTGTGAGGTTATCTCATAATGACTTAGTGAAAGGACAAAAAATATTGAAGTTGGATTTGGAGTGTTGAGATTTAGGGACCATTCTTGTGCTTTACAAGTTTGACTTGGAACAATCTTGCGACTCACAATATTGATTTGAAAGGATAAATTATTACTTTGAGATTGTGAGAAAATATTTAAGAATCAATGAAAATGGCCTAGTAAAATAGGAATGAATACATATGGGTCTATGAGCCAATCTCTTAACACAAGAATATGTCATTTGTTATTATGTTATAATATTAAGATATTCCCATCAAAAAGACACACAATTAAATGAGACTTTATATGTGATATTTTAAATTATCCTATTATCCATTTAATATATAACTTCATATCTCTTTTTATTATACAATTATATTTTCTACTTTAATTTTATCTCTAAAATTTTCAAATTTTCATGAATAATTTAATTGTTACTTATCTTGTACATTGATAACAATAATGAGGTAGACAAGTCTGAAATTTTGAAAAACGTGAGATTTCATTTCATATATAAGATTAATCTCACATATCTAACGATGCTTATTGTATTTTTCATCTTCTATTTAGTAAACCTTTTTATGTATTTTTTTATTGAGAAAAGGTGTATAATATTATTTCTTTTGGTTGATGAAAAGAATCATTTGAAAAGTTATATACTATAATTTTTTTTGCAGGTATAGAGCATCGTGGAGGTAGCATGTTTGAATCTGTTCCTACTGACGGGGATGCAATACTTCTCAAGGTTTGTGTAAAGTTCTACTTCTTTTTTCACTTTAATTTGTGTTATCTTTTGCCTGATAGAGTGTGGTAAATGGCAGAATGTGTTACATAATTGGGATGATGTAGCATGTGGTAAGATTTTGAGCAACTGCTACTCGGCTCTACCAAGGGTTGGTAAGTTAATCATCATTGAAATCATATTGCCAGAGCTGATAGACACAAGTGTAAGATCAAGGCTAGCTGTAAGCTTTGATTTGGCGATGATGAATGTTTTTAAAGGTGGTAAAGAACGCACTATCCCGCAGTTCCAAGACCTATTGAAGTCCAGTGGATTTAAGAATTTTAGGGTTGTAGTAAATGAAGATGTGTTCTCTGTCATGGAAGCCTACAAAATTTAGAGAACATAAAACATCTAAATAAGGAGATATATGTATTAGATTATTATATTTTCATGTTCAATTAGTGACAAGTGCTTGTTTTTGAATTATTATAATAAAATTATTTATTTTGTAGTAAAAAAATTAATAGAAATGTATTTGAAATAATAAAATAATTATGTTAAATTATTGATTTTATTTTCAAACTTTTAATTGTATCGTATATAGATAAATAATTTGAAAAAGCATAGGTCAATGATTTATGATAAAGTGAGTTTGAAAGGTTTAATTATATTCATTCAATATTTCAAATGATATATTGTAGGAAAGTGTTAACCTTATAAAACGTTGAAATCTAAGACATAAGTCTTAAGCTATTTATAAATATTGTCATTACAAAAACCATAACAAAAAAGAATGTACAATAACTAAGAAGGGTGACTTTTTGAAATTTGAATCCATAGTTAAATCGTCAACTCTTTCTCCTTCTTTATTTTCTTTCTTATTTTTTTGTATTGAATTAATAAAACATAAAAAATAGCAATTAAAAATTCTAAGTTGTTGCATACACAAAGAATGCATAGCAAATTGAGTAAAAAGGAATATAGAACAATCTTATACATAAAGCAACCTCTATAACATGACTTGAGAAATATAAACTAACAATGTATAGATATACAAATAGGAAGCACAAGGAAAAGAGAGGATCAACCATGAATGATGACAACAACATAATAGAAGACCTTCAAGCTCAAATTCATCAATAATAAGTCATTATTTTTATAGGGCAGCATTTGTGGCAATCTAATTGACAATGACTTGCACATAACTTAGGTATTAGAAGTTAGCTCTATTAATTTTTCCTTATCATATAGATTGCTCAAGATAGTGTTGGATTAGGTAGATCCCTCCATGATTTGAGAAATCCTTGAGTTTATGTCATCACACTTTCCTTTCAATGCCTACAACTAGTATTGTAGAGGATTGATTTATACTTTCAAGTCTTTGTTGACTTTCAATCATTCCTTCAACAACAGACAAAAAATGGAAGGAAGTACCTATAAATGGATTTGAGTGTAGGAAATGAACAACATTTATTTTCTAGAATTCATTAGCTCAAGTGATTAAGGAACTGAAGTGAGTGAAGCCCTCAACATAACCATGCAAGAAAGACATATTATTATTTTTAATACTAACCCTTATCCCCAATGCCCTTATCAAGATAGAGAAAATGTGACCAAATTTTATCAAATAAGGAGGAGACCTATCATCAAACCAATGGTTGGAAAAGGAAATCAAACAAGAGGAATAAAGCTCTCTTCTACACTTTAAGCCTTACCAAGATTGAGAGTCTATTTTCAAAAATCTTTTTGGGATAAAATAACACACAAAAATGAATCTACAAATAAAGATGACTTAATGTTTAGCTTTGATAGATATTTTATGTGGATGATAGCTTGCACATGCAATTTGCACAAATATCTTGCTTTAAGAAACTAAGTTAAATGATGCAAAACAAGATGAAAATTGGTTATTAATCTTTGAAAAATGTATTCATTGGAAATTTCTAAAAAAATAATTAATTTGGTAATATAAATTATATAAAACCCTTGTAATTTTTTAATCACTTACAAGCTCACAATAATTTTAACAAAAATTTACAAAAATGGGTTGTGCATAATGAGAGAACATTGAACTACAACAATTTATTAAAAGATAAAAATGGTTTTTGGTTCTTAGATGATTTAGGTGGTTTTCCTTCAACTATTAGAGTGATGACTATTCCTATAGTATAGAGTCAAATCTAGAAAAACCTCAATGAACACAACAAACCCTAAATTTTAGATAAGTTTAATATATTTGGCTCTATCTTGTAGATATTAAACCCTCAAGTCCCCCTCTATCTGAAAGATGTATCTCTACATAATAATCTACATTAATTTAAAAGTTTCACATATTAGCCTTGAAATATGTTTACCTTGGAATACCATTGCACAAAGAAAAATATTTTAAAATAATTCTTAGATACAAAATAACACAACCCAACATAAGAACAAAAATTGTAAACTTAAGGATTCCTTGAATCCCCTAAAACTCTTAAATAATAATGGAAATAGAATATAAGAATGAAATATAAGTAATTTCTAGTATTATTTTTCTGAAATATTTTACACAACCATAACTTAGATATTTTATACAAATACATAATTGGTTTTATTCACTTTCACTAGTATAATTTAAATAGTTTACAACTTGACCCAAATGAGCTTCCTCTAAAAATAAACTAAGACTAACCCTTTACAAAGATAATTCAAACCCATAGGTAGATTCCCTGCTAAGGTGCACCATCATGAAAGAGATGATGTAGCTACTTTGTATTAGTATATAGTGCCCATGCTCATGATATCACTATCCTCAATGCTTGTGCATTGAAATAATCCTCTTGAGACCCAAAGATACTCCTATAGGTATTAAAAATTGATTTCTTGTGATTTTCCATCATGTTGGGTATTAATAACTTCAAGATCTATGCATACAAGGTAAAAGACCACACACAAAATATACTATAAAAATAGTCTTAGGAAATGGCATGAATGTTCAAGCTCTATAATCTTAACTACTGAAATAAATTAGGGAATAAACACCCAACTCATTTTCTCCTTTGAATCCATGCCTTCTTATACATATAAAAAATTATTTTTGGACACATTCAAATTGATCTAGTGGTTGCAAGGTCATATCAATGTATTAGTGGCATCCTATATTTTTTCTCTTCTACCACTAGAAAGACACATGTGAATCCATGCCCAAATGATGAACAATGTTTTTTAGGAGGAAATGTTTTTTTGGTATTTGTTGCATCAAATTTTATCATAAATGGCCTTTTGAATGTTGAAGGAGCTAGATGGGACTATATAAAATAAAATGTGAGAGTTATGAACCATCAAGAGTTGGGGGTTAGGAATACCTCACAACACATATCTGTCAAAAATTTAGATTATCAAGGATCAAGGGTGCTGAAGAATTCATGAAAATGGAGGTAAGTTTGAACAAATAGTCTTGATGAGATGAAAGAGTATTGGAATGTTAGGAATTGAGAATTACTGATACCTAATACCACTTTGAAGGGAAGCCCACATATTAAACTTTGATAGAAAGAATATGAGCATTTATCAGGTGATAGAGTTTTGGAAGAGTGCCAAGGTAAAAGGATTAGTAAAATTCTAACTAATTTTTTTTAAAGAATCAACAAGGTTTGAGAGTTAGGAATGAGAGGAAACGTTTACCTAAATAGAAAGAAGGCCACAACTTTGACTTTGATCAAAAATGAAAAATATTGAGTTAGGAGTTGGGAGTTAAGAGTTAGGAATTAAGAGCCAAGGATATATATATATATATATATATATATATATACTATATATATATATATATATATATATATATATGCCCTATCTCATATATATATATATATATATATATATATATATATATATATATATATATATAATAATACTTAAACAAAGGTTGGATCAAAGGAAATCTATATAGTTGAAGACTTAGAAAAATTGTAGCAAAGGTTGGTGGGGTTTAGAGTTTGGGGGATGATATGGAGGGATACTTGAGGAATCAAAAATTTAGCAATCTAGTAGGGAGAGAGTAGAAGGTATTATGGGACAAGGAATTCTAAAAGGAAAATGTGAATGAGAGACTTAGGTACTTTAGTGTAAACTTTTAGATATAATAACTTGAGGACAATAGGGAAATGATAATGAGAGAAGCATTAATTCAAAATTCTACCATAGAACCTTTTTTAATGCATTAATTGGGGATTTCAAATTTTAGGGGTTCTAGGGGAATGGTGCTCTAGTAAGAAGATTCTTGAAACTCTAATACTTGAAAGTAACCTATCACAGAAGCATCAAAAGATTTCAAGGGGCTTAGATGAAAATAAGTATACAAAGTAAGGACAAAGGAGTCAATAGTCAACACACTTATAAGCTAGGGACCAAGATGTGAGAATCAAATTAGGATGGGAGGATAAAGTTTGATAACCCCATAAGGAAAAATAAGAAGGTGGAAATTTATGGTATGGCATACATGGATGGATAACTCCAAAATTATGAAACTTTGACAATATTAAAAAACCTAAGAGATGAGAGTTTGACCCAGTACCATGATTCAAGATTGCAAGGGCATGGTAGGCTGACTAAAGGTTCAAAATCCACGATGGATTATTATTAGGGTTGCTTCACGAGGAAAACTTTGATAGGTAGATTGAGGAGTCCATAATTAAGTGGATCTTACCTCAACACCCCTCACACACCAGTGGAGTGAAAGCTTAAAGTCAGCGATTCAGGCACCAAAACAAAATTTAGCAGAATCAATGGTGGAATTTGGGTTTTAGGGATGGGGGTCCAGTATGTATTTTCCTGGTTTACAAGGCTGCTCAGGTCTAAAGTGATAGGTGGTGCATAGTGCCGATTCTTTGATCAAAAAAACAAACCCACAGGAGCGGATAAGAGCACATCTCACACTTGAATTTTGGATTTTTGTAAACTTGAGACAATGAGGCACATAGGGAGATACAATGGCATGGGATAAAATTTTTGATTCACAAAAAAACTTCTAGGATTATAAAGATAAGTTTAGGTATGACAAATATAACTTACATGGATCTAGAAACATAGCCTAATCCATATTTTTTGAGGCTTGTAAAATCTAAGGGTCTGAATACTGCTCCTAGTTAGGGGATATGTTCCTCTCACAAAAGAAATGATGAGTATATTTATCTCCCAAGTTTTGAATAAAGTCAAATACCAAAGGCAGGATTAGGAAGACACGTTTCACTTTTAATAACAAGATGTTAAGACTACATAGGGCTAGAAACAACTTATAAAATTTTTACCATTTAGTTTCTAGAAAAGAAAAACAATACAAAGGAAGGTAAAATATGCATTAAAAATGAAAATGTAACCTATCAGGGGTTTTCATATAAGGTGTTGAGTTTTTCTTCAGCGAACTTTCTCATTGTTTCCTTTTAGTCATTGGCTTCATGTTACTTGGGGACTTCCTTCCCTTTTTCATTTTCGGCTTTTTGTTAGGCTTGAAGGCACATCACTCAGGAATAACTTTTTGAAAGTTTTGGGGTGATCTCCGCTTAAAGGTGTGCGATGGTGCCACATGGTGGCCGCACAGCCTTTTGCTCATCATTTACCTTTTGAGCATGAAAAGTGACACATGGCTGCATGGCGGGGTTTTTAGCAACAACTCGAGAGGAGGTTTAGGAAAAGCTCGCCTGATTGCTAGGTGTCTATTTTGTTTTTTCTCAAGAGGTGTTTAAGGTGTCTGAGGGAATGTCTCAGGCACGCTATCAGTAGGAGAACATTTAGGGATCATTAGACATTCCCTAAGGAATCGTGAACGCATCTCCTAAATTTCCCAATGCCTACAAGCAATCATATTTTTGTGTCAGATGAGGTTTTACAACACCGCAATCCACCTGCCAAGAAGGTACTTTTCCACTACTCACTAGACTCCAGCTCAAAGATGTTCACATATTTTAATGAAGAGAACTAGCTCGAACAGTTTGAGTTGTGTTTCAATTGGTAACCAAGTAGCTTAGAATTTATTATTCAATGGATTCATCTGACAAAAAATTAATTTGGAATGGGATTTTAGTGTGATGGATTTAATGCCACCATTTGTTTTTTGTCTTATATGTTTTGTGGCAGTGGAGAATGCTATGTGCTTGTTTGCTTCCCTTGATCTATAAAAGGGAATTTCCAAGCCTCTTCTCACCAATGGTATTAGAAGTAGGAGAGTACAGTAGAATTAGTAGTTACAAATAGAAAGTTAGTGGGCAAAGAGTAGTTAGGAAGTGTAACAAATCAATTACAAAATTATTTTGTCTTAGTCAGGTGCAATATTTTGAACAGTTTATAGGGTATACATCTTGATTTTGACCTCAGCATTTTGTATTGCATTTTGTATTGTTCTCTAATAAAGTAAATACAAAGAAGAAGCACATTGGATTGTGCCTATTTGGCCTTTATTATGTGTTTTATTCTCTTCTTACATAGAAACTTGTGCTCTATGTCTTTCTTATTGTTGGGCATACTTTAGATAATTGATCATTCTTTATTTCAACTTCTATGTTGTCTTAATTCAGACTTACAGTAATCTGAATCATGTTTTATAACTCTTTCATTTTTTGTAAATTTTTGTGTTAGATTTCATATTATGCTCATAAGAAAAGTATTTCTATAACGCTTTTGAAGCACAAATTAGTGGTTTCTTTGGTTTATCAACTTTTTATTGAACCTTAGTGGGTGCTTCCTATGAGAGGATTTGAACGTTTACTCTATGTTTGCATAAATCCTTAGTAGTTTCTTCTCTCCTCAACAATGAAGGGTTTGTGGCACTATGTGTTCATTTTATCAAAGTTGATATCCCAGTAGGGTATTTAAAATGTTGTAAGACCTTTTTGGTGCATTGCCATAGTTTTATTTCTTGTTTTTCTTCCTCCCTTTTTCCCAAACCAAGAAAAAAGATCCATCTTCTAGAAACTTAGAGGTCATTCAGTGGAGCGTAATTGGTCCCCCATCTACTTAATTTCCCATGAGGCTATTCGGAGAGGCGTAATCTTTGATGATCAATAGTTCTTTTTTGGCACACCCAATGGGACTTGAAGATCTTACATAGTATTTGATTCTTAGGCTTGAGGAGGCACTCAAATCAAATTAGTAGAGGCCAATACAGACTGAACCCATGTATTCATGCCTAAGGTCCAAACAAGGGCATCTTTTAAAGGTAATTTCTAATACACTGAACTACCATCTTTTTCTCCTCGAAGGAGAAACACTACACTTGTTCTGTATCACCAATTAGGAGAAATAGGGTTAGAAGTACAAGCCCCACATCTAGAGGTCTATCTACTCCTCTAGTCAACAAATCTTTCCAAATTATAATACCCATCTTTCATATTCATAGAAGTTTGTTCTCCATGGCCCTTCAGCCCCCAAGGAATTTTGTAACATGGAACAATGGCAGTCTACTTGTTCCTCCTACCCCTCTAAATGTATGGATTGTTATCCCTTCTAATGTTCTAAAGGCAATTCCAAATTTTATCGGAGAAGACTTCAACACACCTTTAAAACATCTCCAGGATGTTGCTGACATTTACACAATCCACAACATTATAGAAGAGAATGTAGTCATCAGACTGTTGGTTGCATCCTTTAAAGACAAGGCTCAGGATTGGTATAGGTCTTTAACTTCTAATACCATCCATTCTTGTGACAAGCTTGGAAAAAAAAAATTGAACACTTTACGAAAAAGGAGATTGCTCATCCCTACTGTAGCAATTAATAATGATCAAGAGGGCACCTTAGAAGGTTGTGACAGATTTTAATACCAAGTTCCACAAAACCTGGCAAAGAATTCTCATGATGGCTAGATCCCCGCCAACCATGGCATTCATGTTTTACCTGGAAGCTTTCAACTAAAATATTGAGGTCATGGTACAGTCGCTTGGAGGTGACACTCTACTTCATGCATATAATTTAGCCATGAGAGAAGAAAATGATCCGATCGATTGTAGGAAACTCCCACCTTGGTCGTTGATGCCAATGTTTGAAAAAATATATGGAAAAACACAAGAAGTGACCCCAGTACATCTTCTACACCTCCACCAACGATGTATGTGTATCCTAAAACACAAGTGATCACATCGGGTTCTTCTTCGTTAGCTGCAAAGATGAACAGCATTAAAAATATGCTAAGGACTTTTTCAAATGAGATTGTCAACATAAAGCACCAACAATTGGCACCTCTGAAGCCTCCTCCTCAACATTACCAAGGAGGTAGATTTCCCTTCTAGCATAATTCATACCAGGGAGCTCCAAGAGTGAACAATCAATTGTAGTCATCGATCCAAATAGTCCCAGTACCAACTCCACTACAAACTGCAACACCTAACACGAATATAGACCTAGTCCCCGACCAAAAAAACATGGTAGAAGATGTGAATGCTTGGTGTTTCTCGTGCAACAATGCCCACATGCCTCAAAAATTTCTGAAAGGAAATCTCCAATAGAAGGTGGCAAAGTAGAGAAGTCAATCCATCCCATCGGACACTGGAAGTTATCAGTCCTCGGGAACAGAAAGTGCTAGACTAAGCACTCAGATGCAAGGCATGTCTTTGGAACAAGAGACATAAATCTCCCCAAACCAAGTACTCTTTTCTTGGATGGAGGGAGAGGACTTAGTATTTACAAATGAATTTCCAACATCAAGAGCCCCAAAGGTTTAGTCAAATTACAACACTCATTCAAAATGAAGATTCACTAGAGAGTATATGCCACAGTCACAACCTCAAGTACAACAACAACAACCACAGCAAAAGGTCGTGCACAAAGTAATTAGTCCAATGATAGCAAATCAACCTATTATGAAACCAAGAGAGGCACCTATGTTTAAACCAAAGGTACCCTCGATCGAACTACTCAATATAGTGGAACAAGTGAAGAAATCTCATGCCAACATGTCCTTATGGGAAATTTTAGCTATTCTCTAGAAAAATACTTTATTGTGGGATTCTCTAGGTAAAGAAGAGCGAGTTGTACAACTAGGATTAGTCCCAATGCACAACCAAGAAAGAGACAAAGTGATCAATCAAGAGCCTCAGTCTTCAAAGGTCGCAACATTCATAAATACCAAAGAGAAAATAGATGGAAAAGAGGTATGCAAACCAAAATCCACCCCATTTGTCTTGACCCTCATTATAGGGGAAAATTATTATATAATAACATGATTGATTCAAGTTCTAGTACCATGCAATAATGCCTAAATTGGTGGTCGATGCCCTAAAATTGACATATGAGCCCCTATATAGGGGAATTATGCAGTTGGATGGGGAAAATGTCCCTACCATAGGCCTGATCAAATGTCTTCCCTTGACCCTATATTCATGTCCAAGTCAGACAATCACCCAAGAGGTGGTTGTAATTGAAATCCCTCCCATTTTCGGTATGTTCCTATCAAGATATTTCATGGCCAAGATCGGGGGATACCTAGTTCTCAATTGGTCTCACTTAATATTGAGATCCAAGCATGGCATGATGATGAAGGTATTATCCAAACCTCTACATCATGAATATATTGCAGAAGATGTGGTAATGAGCTTTGAAGTCACACATACATTTATCTCAAAAAATGAGATGTACTATGTCAAGATGCTAGAAGACAAGGAAGCCATGAGTGATAGGAGCTCAAAAGAAGAAGTCTTGCTAAACCAATTTATAGATTCTGACCATTTCAACAACTTTCATGCTACTAGTCTAGGAATGTATGTAATCTGCGACGAAGACCAGGTCATTTTGAAAGTAGCCAAAGATAAAGAGGTTCAAGGAGATGATTCACAAGAAAAGGGTTTATGGACATTACACTTTGATGGTGTGATATGCATAGCTGGATCAGGAGTAGGGATCCAACTATTATCCCCTATCAGAATGGAAACTCTCAAAGCTTTTCATTTCTAGTTCCCTTGCACAAATAATGAGGTGGAGTACGAAGGCCTAAACCATGGTTTGTGTCTAGAAAATCTCATAGGTGTCAAAAGGTGGCAAGTATTCGGGGATTATGAATTGGTGGTTAAGAAAATCATAGGGTAGGCGGCCATGAAGAATGTGCAAATGTGAACTTATCAACATATGGTATGGGACCTAATCGAGGGTTTTGATGCTTTCAATATTTGAGTGATTCCAAGATCACAAAATGTCGCAACAAATAGAATGGCTTTGATCGACTCCCAATTTGAGCCAATGTCCAACCTATTAGAGAACCGGCATGTGGTACGAGTAATGGTCTGACCCGCAATCCTAGACAATGATCAAAATTGGAAACTCTTCAAGAATGATACTCAAAATACCACCTTCATACAACAATCGGGTGAGTTTGCAGATTAACTCCAACCAAAAATTAAAGAGGCCTATGAAGGCTAGATCATCCAACTAAAAAGCAACAAGCTTCCAAAGGGTTTAATTACCTTGGAGAATCTATTTGATTGTGATGATACGAAGAATGACAAGCTGAGGTTTGAAGCCAACAAAGGATATTATTTTGACTTAGATGTTGAAAGAGGTTAGAAACTTAAGGTAGGAAAGGATGTCCCACAAAAGGACAAGGACAGGCTGAGATATTTTTGCACCAGATACGATGGAGTGATAGCCTAGAATTATGATGATTTGAAGTGTTATGACCCCAGTGTCATCAATCATACCATCTACTTTTAAGAAGCAAAGCCAATCCAGAAAAAATAAAGGTTGGTCAATCCAAAAGTAGAGTCTTTGATGGCGCAAGAACTAAAGAGGCTAATTGAGTCAAGGATCATCTACCCAATCAAGAATTCCATTTGGGTTTCCAGTCTAGTTTTGGTCTAAAAGAAGAACAATGACATTCGGCTTTGTGTGGACTTTCAGGATTTGATCAAAGCATCATTGAAAGACCACTATCCTTTGTTGTCAATGGAACAAATCTTACAGACTATCACTGGATCGAAGTTGTTTTCCCTACTGGATGGCTTTTGGGATATAACCAATTCAACGTCAAAGATGAAGACCAACACAAGATAGCGTTCACCACTAAGTGGGGAATGCTTGTATATGCAAAGATGAATTTTGGCCTATCTAACATAGGGGATACCTTTCAACGCATGATGGACATCACTTCCAAGGAGTTGATCAGTAAAATCATCCTCATTTATTTGGATGACTTGGTTGTTTTCTCCAAATCTAAGAATTATCATTTTGATCATTTAGAATAGGTTTTCTAGAAGTGTCAATAGTTCAGGATTTCTCTAAATTCCAAGAAATGTGTATTCAAAGTTCCATAGGGAAAAATTCTTGGCTATGTCATCTCTAAGGAGGGGATCTCAATTTATCCCGAAAGAATTAAATCTATAAGGGAATTACCCTTACCAACCAACCAAAAGGGGGTCCAATCTTTCTTAGGAAAGATTAATTTTGTTAGTAGATTCATTTCTGACTTGGTCGAGCTTGCAAGGCCTATTACACTTATGTTAAAGAAGGATTTTATTTTTAAGTGGACCTCAAAGGGCAGAGATGCCTTTGAAAAAACTTAAAGAAGCCATTTCCACAACTCTAGTGTTATCAAACCCATATTTTCAAAAGGCTTTACCATGTACGTCTATGGAAATGAAAACACCATTGTTGTTGTACTCGCATAAAAGGACAAAGAAGGAAAGGAAGAGCATCCTATTGCCTTCCACTCGAGGACCCTCAAGGTTTATGAGACAAAATATAACTTTGTCAAGAAACGGACATTCACCATCATCAAAGGCCTTAAGAAATTCTGACACCTGATTTCGGCAAGCAAGATCTTGGTTCCGGTAGCCCACCCCAACATGAGAGAATACATAATGGAAGGAGAAATCACTAACAAAAGGGAAAATTGTATCACCAAGATCCTGGAATATGACATAGAGGTCCAACCAACAAAACTGCTTAGAGGAAGAGGCTTATGTGAATACGTTGTCGAAGAGCTTCAACCCTAGATAGAAGAAGCATCTACTAATGAATTTGTGTCAACCAATTTGAATTAGAAGAGTCTTGGGTGCTCGACAGGATAAGGTTCATGCAAACAAGAAGATACCTAACCAGCATTCCCCCGCATAAATGACAATTCTACAAGTTGTAGGGAATTGGATACGTCTTGACTGAAGGCATCTTTTTTAAAAGGAATTTTGATGGCATCCTCCTCTATTGTTCAAATTGGGAGCAAGCCGAAAGGGTTTTAAGTGAATTCCACAGTATCCCAGTGGGTGGACATTTTTTTGCTAAAACTAGCACCCTTAAGATAATATGGGCAGGTTATTATTAGCCTACCCTATTCTTAGAATTTCATAACCTAGTTAAAAGGTGCCTGCAATATTAGTATTTTTTTGGCAAGTGAAGGAATTCAGCTATTCCTTTACAGCCAATTTTGGTAGACGAACCCTTTGCCTAATGGGGCCTAGACTTCATAGGTATGATTAATCCTATCTCCAGCTCAAGGCACAAATGGATATTAACAGCGATGGATTACTTCACACAATGGATGGAGGTGGCCCATTAAAGAACGCTATTAAGGTCGAAATAGTCAATTTTCTTGAAGATTTGGTGGCAAGGTTCGGCTCCCCACAGACCCTCATTTCCAATAACGCACGGGATTTTGTGGGGATTGGAATGTTAGAGTTCTCCCTAAGGGATGTAGTATATCTCAAGACTTCGTCTAACTATTACCCGCATGGAAATGGACTCACGGAGTCCATGAATAAAAATTTGATCCAACTGATAAAGTGGATCAATTCAGAGCATCAAAGAGACCGGCATAAACACTTGGGGATGGCATTATGCATAGACCATATTACCCCAAAGCGGATCCTCAAGGATTCCCCATATGAATTGGTAAACGAGAAAGAAGTGGCCTTGCATATCTCCATGGAGATACCGACAATATAGCTTCTTAAGTCTCCGGAAGTCAAGGAAAATGGTAGAATGGAGGTGAGAATAGCTAAATTGCTAAGCATCCATAAAGCCCATGAAAATTCTTTTGACACCATGACCAATCGCCAGCATGTGGTTAAAAAGTGGTTTTACAAAAATGTGTCTGACCCGGATTTTAAAGAAGGGGACTTAGTTTTGAAGTATGATGAGTGTGTTGCCAAGTCGAGCCATCATGCTAAATTCAATTCCCTGTGGAAGAGGCCCTTTCGTATTCTAAAATGAAAGGAAATAAATTATTTCGATTTAGAAGACATTGATGGGAATGCCACTGGAATCCTGGTGAAGCAGCCCATAGTCTTGTAAATTTTATACTTTATGTACCATATGTAAAAAAATTGTAAAATTATGATATTTTTGCGATGAAACAACAAAGTTGATTAGGAAAGACTTTTAATTACATGAACAATAATTTACATATAGCTTTAAGGCACTTAGGCCTTTGTTTTGAGAGATCTTTGTAAGTATTGGTTACAAAAGATGTTGCAGAGAAGCACTTCCATACAAAAGCAACCAAAAGTTCTTGAGGACATCAACCCAGAAAATCATAAGCATCGACATACATGTTGCGAAGATGACACGAGATGATAGCAACCTCAAAATTTGAAAAACGACGTGCAAAATTCTAGTCACAACAAAAAATGAGCAGCTTCAAAGAATCTGACAATGAATTATTCTTCACTTCCATCCTCAATAAGTCCTAGCTATGGAAGATAGACCAGGTGTGCGGAAGTTTGTAAACCACTCCATGCCATAGATTGGATCCACATTCATCATTCAAAGCAGGAAGGCACTAGCAGGCCTCGCTTGTTGGTGATGCCTCTCCAATGACATGGCACAAAAAATCAAGAGTAGAGAGAGCCAAGGCACCAACTCACCATTATTGACATGGTGTTGAATGTCCATGTCCATGTCCATAGGTATGTTGAACTGAAGAACTACCACATCAACAATCTCCTAAAGTCCCCAAATAGTCTCTACATAAGAGATGCTTGGCGAGCTTTATGATATAAGGTTTGGGCACATTCAGGTCTAGTAGCGAGGCCACAAACTATGACACGATATCCATATTCACGCAATAATGGTTTGTGTTTGTCATATAATCTACCCCTAGAACCCACTTAAAGGAAATTATTGTCAAGTGGCACTTGGTCTTTATCAACCGCTTGATTCTTTCATCAAAGGCATTCTTTGAGTAAAGGTTCTCAAAGTTATCAAAGAAATGGCCACAGAAGCATCATCATCAGGATGAAGCGTCAAAGTCTCTTCACCATCTACAAGCTATATAAATGTCTTTGGCAAGAAATATTATGCCAACGTGACCATGCCAAAGGTATGAAGTTTCTTTAATACTAAATTCATAAAATCTAAAGGCATCGCCAGCCCAAAACTAGTTAAAGAATTTGCAGATAATATATATGAGCCTCAGCTACATGCAAACCCTAAGAGCCTCAGAGAGGGAGCTCTTGAAGAGTGGAGATGTCAAATCTCTGGGATTCTATCTCTAGGAATGTGGTCTTCCACAATACATGTTGCCTCGGGTGCATGTGTGCCCTGAATTGGTAGATATGTGCACAACAAAATTAGACAGGGAGACTAGGGATATTAGAGGCAAGAAGCTCGAGGTCATCATCAATGAAGCAACTATTAGAGATATGTTGTGAAACCCCTTTGACCCTACAACGAAGGTTTTCTCAAAAGATAAAATGGAGCAATACTAATCCAAGCGTAACAAACAGTTGAGCTTTTACAATATGAGATGAACGATTAGAAAAAGACCATTCTGCCTCTATTCCCTTTATCACACAATGAATTTGACGCAGACCTGTAGGATGTCTTCTCAATGTTGGATTTTGTTTTTTGCATGGACCATGGAAAAGATGTACATAAGTTCCAAATAGCTATGGGTTTTGGACTCAAGAAGTAGAAAGGGTTTTTCCAGTATGACTTCGTGAAGGTTATCATAGAGAAAATGCTCAAATACCTAAGGGAATACAACAATACTTACAAATTCAGGTATTCCTCTTTTCTTGCACATCTAATTTTACATCAGAACCCTAGGCTTTTCAGAAAGTGTATAGCTTTAGATATGGAGGACTCCTCAGGCCTAGAAAACCCAATTTTTGTATGGACTCATGTGATTTCTAGCATGCAAGATTACTATGAATTTTCTAATTGTTTCTTGTCACCATTCCTTTGAGATTTGTGCCTATTAAAAGGTTGTTTTAGGTTTTCACACAAGCACGTTACCTGGATGAGTAAGCACCAACCTCCTTATGACTATTTTTTGGGGTTGTATTATGCTTTCCTAAGGATGCATGGATTTACAGAGGAGCCTTTTAGGCTACCTACTTGTGTGACAAACAAGACTCTTGCTCTTGAGATGTTCTGACAGTTGTCACTTATGGATAACATCTATGGGGCGGGAAGAAGGAAGGTACATATTTTGAATCCCCCCATCACAAGGAGTAATTGTAAGGTGGTTCTTGCAAAGAGAGATGTGCATGAGCTTTGGCTAGTAAGCTAGCCCATCTTGGCCTTAGTCTCATTTGCGATAAATGGAAGTATGATCTGAGTGGGTCCATTCCTTTAAGGCATGAGTCGTGTCCATATTGGGAGGAAAATTGAAATCCACTAGAAGATACAACTTCTTATCATCTCGACCTGTCCCATTTACCATCCATCCGGGCCCCATGGCTTTCTTTTTATTAGATTGAAGGGAAGGTTAATCTGGAGGCCCCCATTGATAAGACTTTGGCCTGCCACATGAAGAAGAAAGGTTAGTCGGAGAGGAAAACAATCAATTTTTGGAAGTACCGATAGGAGATCAAATAGTTGAGTGCCTTACATGAAGACATCCCTACAAATGAAAGTTTTGATGAAGTGTATGATGCAGAGGCAAGATCAGTTTCTGACAAGGATGACTCCAACTCATCACCTCTACGAGAGGAGTTGGGAAAGCGCAAGGGAAAGGAGAGTTCCCAAACCAAAGGGTGCATGTCATCATCCTCCACCAGTGCTTCAACAAGATCAATGTAGACCCCAAAGACTAAAAAGACGGTCCTGACTACTCAAGGAGCTCAAGGCTCATCAAAATCAGTGATAGAAGAATCTATGGTGATGGACCAACTGCCAACAAAGAGGAGAACCCAAACATCAAATTTCGATAAGTCTATGGAAAAGGATGATGATGAAGTGACCATTTTGCAAGCTCTCGTAGCTCCTATAGCTATCGCAACATAGGTAAGTTTTTCACCCACCGTTCTTCCTTTTGCTTCTCTGGTATGGTCAGTTCCTTCATCTCCTTCCTAGGTTTCCCCCATGACCACTGCTACATAGTCCATACTACCTGCACCCCTTGTCATTGCTACTATGGTTACTTATATAGTTTCAAAGCCCCCACGCATAGAACATACATCTTCCACCACCTATGCGGTTGATGTTTTGATTGCTCTATCTGAGGAACAAGATCTAGTCTCTGACTAGCCTAGTTTACAAGTTTCTTCACCTTTTCTAGTCACCTGACCATTGACCCATGTTTCCACTGCTGCCCCTTTGACCCCAATGAGTACCCTGCACCATTTATAGAATTGGTAGGGTATCCCACCTTTTTCACCAATGACTTTAAATTTTTTAATGGCTTCCCCATCGGGCAAACCGGGTGCCCCTTTTTTCATCCCATTTTTTCTTCCCCCAGGTACCCCTATGGTTGCACAAACCATTGAGTCTCATTATTTTTTGACTCATATGGATATTTTCAAATGAGCCTGGGAGGAGAGAAAGAAAAATAGAGAGTGAAAGTCGCACTAGCTCCAACCGCCCCCAAAATAGAGCATCCAAAATAGAGACATGTTATAATGAGAAGCAGGATGCTCTATTGATCACTTCTAGGAAGCCTCTCACTTCCAAATCAAAGGGGGAGATGCAAGATGAGGACTACAATATTTAGGAAGTCAACCTTAATCTTAGTGATATCCTC
>VDFB02085768.1:0-11969 GCA_007258455.2 Sequoia sempervirens
ATAGAATCTTCCTTATTGATAGCAACCTAAAGCTTTAAATAGTTTAAATAGGGATTCTTGGATTTAGGAAGAATACTAAGAATCTATGAGTATGCATTGTTGGCATAATACCGATTGAAGTATAAATTCAACCAAGGAGGTATCCAAGAGGTTGGAGAACTCTTGACTTGAGTCTAATTTTTGAGCAAGTCTAGGAACTTGTAAGAAATAAGATAGTACCTTAGGAATAAGGGGAAAGATGAGATTGGTCAAAAAATAAGTAATCAATGAATTGGACATAGTTCCACCAACCAAAATTGAAGAGAACAATTTGGAGTTTTGATTAAGATGAGAAAAAGAAACCAAGCAACCTTAGAGTGTTTAAGGTCACAATGTACCAAGAGTTGGGACAAAGTCACTTGGAAAGGATATTGTGAGAAAGAAGCCTGAAAAGGTAAATCATATTGATCTAACAAAGTTTTGGATAGTACATAGATTGGTTGGAGTATAAGTAGAACTCACCAACATGTCAAAAAAAACCAACATATGTTTAGAGGTTCCAAAAGGAAATAGAATACAGTGTTACATTATGTGTCAAATCAATAGAAGTTGTAAGGAAACAACACTCTAAGTTGAAAAGTACATCAACAAGAAAAAGCTTGTGAGTATGGATATGCCTCCACCAAAAAGGATATTGGAAAGAGAATTGGAATAATAGAGAACCTCTTATCTTGTAAGGTTTCTGGTTATTAAATAGATCTTTTATTAACAACCCAATTATTGAATCTATGAGATAGAGATCCATGATGAATCTAAATTTGGGAAAAAGTATATTCAAGGTATGCCATTAAGGCAAGAAAAGGCAATAGAAAGCCAATGTCAAGGAATGTTAAAACATTTCGAGAAAGAAAATTCTTGTTATGAGTTCAACTTTGGGTTGATTGAATGTCATGAAAACACTAAGGGGGGAAGGGAGAGAGTGGATTGACTTGGATTAAGTACCCCACCCAATGAAAAACATGGATATGTTTTCCATTTGGAATAAATTTTGACTTCTTCATAAGTCATGATGTCCATTAAGTCATGTATACCATGAACACAAGGATAAGATATGGAATTTCTTTTAGGAAAGGATAGGCAGATAATATGATCATGAAAGGGAAGATCATTGCCTATGGGATTGGCAAGGGAAGATCTAGATTACTCACGATTTGTAAGAAAGTGTCTTACTACTCCTATTTCCTTGCAGGGAATAGCTATTGTTGATCTATTCTTAGATAGCTAGACTATGTGTATAGAGTGAGATATGTTAATATTGTGAAGGGTAAACCCACAAAATTGGTTTACAATTCCAATGAGGAAGTAAAATTGCAAAAAATTCCCCCGTGGAAATTTTTTTGGTTTTTGGGGGTTCAAATGAACATTTGGTTCGAGTGAACCAAAAGGGGGTTCTCTAGAACCCCCCTTCCAGCGAACCCATTAAATGTTGGGCCCCACATTTCCTGGGAAAAAAGAAAAAGAAAACTTTGTGGAAAGGGGGCTCACTTGAACCCCCCTTTCCCCCCTTCTCCTCCTTTGGTACCAAAAATCTCCAAAAAAATTCTCTTCAAAGCTTGAGTTGAGGATGAAGGAGGATGCTTCATAGGCCCAACTAGATGATGGTATTCCTCAGAACGAGCTATCCAAAAAATATAATTTTAATATGTTTTGGTTTTATTATGTATTTGTTTTTTTAGTTTGATTAAACATAGGTTTTTCACCAAAAATCAAGCTCTTTGTTTTGCACATGTGGAAAAATAGTAGATTATCAAAGAAAAATATTGAAAAATATCAATGCACTAGATATCGATGTCCTTGATCCAACAAAAAAAAATCAATTTTGATACATACAAAAAAAGGTATGTTGTATACGGTCCGCCTATGTTTGAATTGTAATTGGTTTGACTTCAAAACTTGATTAAAGAAAAAATATTCAATGAAATACTATGAAATCAATTCCATGCACTAGATATTGTAGTTACAAATCTAAATTAAATATATATATAATTTTATCCTTCATGGAAAAAAAGTTACGTTGTATACGGTGAGCATCACTCCTTAAAAATGGTGTTTATTGAAAAAAACTAGTTTTTGAAGGAGATGGAAAAAGAAGTACAATATGATTCCAAAAAAAATTTAAAAATATATTTAGAATCTACAAACAAAATTTCACAAATCACTAGTTTGCATCATCTTCAAATTCCTCACGGTTTAGTTGTTATAGGTGCCCAAAAGTGAAGATTTAGTTAGAAAAAATCAGTTTAGTGTCTAGTTTGGCCAAAAATTGTAAACAAGTATTGTGGGATCACCCTTAAGCAACTTGGCACTATTATCTAACTATGATAGAAAACCTTGGGGATGATAAGGTTTAGCTATAAATCCATAGAGATGGTATGAAAGATAAGGCAGGATGTGACGCTATGCAACCACATCAATTATCTTTACTTGATTGATCACTTGATCATACCTTACTCTTGAATGAAACCCTAGGATTGGAATAACCTATTTGGGATGAGAAGTTCATTTGATTAAAGAGAGAAATATTAGGTTAAGTTTTACCTATTGGGTTGGGATATGTACTAGACTACTCATTGACACTTATAGGTTGGAAATAAATTACTTGGTTGGGTTGTACATTTGGTCTTGATTGGAATATATAGGGTTAGAGTAACCTATAACATCGGAATAGTCATTGATTGATGACTCTATCCTAGAATTAGGGTATACTGAGGTTGGAACTCACCTATGCGATTAAATGAATCAATGGAGCTAATGAGAAACACTCATTCTTGGTAATTAGGTATGTAATTAAATTTGATATCTTCTAAGGACCAACATGATTGAATGAGGATTAATACTCAAAATTAGTACCAATTCTTATCGAGAAAATTAGATTGATTTAAAAGATGAATTGCATCTTTGGAAATAATCCAAGGACAAAAGAAATCCAAATTGTGGATGTCCTAAGATAAACGAGATTTATCCCCGCTAAACTCCTAACCATTATTACTTGGGAATTAAAGGTGGTGTGAGATCATAAAATAGGTTTTCACTTAGTTAGAGAATAGACTATCATTGGATATAAAAGAACCTATGTACCCAAAATTTTAGAAGATTCAAGAATGAAACGAGGAAATTGATGTCATAGTTAGGACATTGGAATGACAAAGTTATTTGTCGGATGAGGAACCACTATAACCTAGGAAAAGATAGAGTAAGAGGTTGCACGAAATGTGGAAAGATAATGTCTAGTATGCCAGGAAATGAAGATCATATGTCATCATCAGTAGGACATGTGTACTCTCTTGGGATTCTAGAGGGAGAATGGTAGAACACAAGATAGATCAAACCTATTTATGTTAGCAGAATTGACATAATGTTGTGGTGGAAAAACTCACCAAGGTAACCAACATGGTTGGAAATCTTGATTTATGAGATTTTGGTCCTAAGTAATATATTATGTGAGGTGGATGCTTAGTATTCCTGAGAAGGTTGTCTCAGTTGAGAATGAAAAATTAATGATGAGGTTGTGTGAACCATGATCATCTTGTGAGACATTCAATCAAATGAATGTGTAATATATTATTGTAGTTGAGCAGGAAAAATAGGAAAACCAAATATTGAATGATTTGTAGAATACTTATAAACTTCTAACACTGAGGTTTGATCCATTATTTGGAAAGGAAGGTTGGAAGCTCTATTAAGCTAAAATAGGATAAGAAATAAGGTTAACCTTAGAATTGATAGTTTATCAAATAGGAGTAATAGATCGAAGAGATCAATAAAACTTTGTCGATACAATGCTTAAGTATGAAGCAATATTGGAATTGACAGATATCCAAGAGCAATTTTGTGCTCAAGACGGACAAGTGGTCAAGAGCATTACTTTTGGCTAAATTAAATAGATATGTAAGGGTAGAGGTCTCTGAATGATGTATGATCAATGTTGTTGTTATTTAGATATTATTGTACATGGGATGTACATAAGAGATATTATGAGTACAACACATAAGCTCTTTGAGAGAGTAAGTATGTGTGAGACATACAAGTTTTCCCTATGCGATAGCAAGGACATTCCATTCAAGGTCCAAGGAGGACAAGGTTGCAAGGAGTGATGCTACATAGGATGAATGTTTTATAAATCTTACGTATTTTGAGAATGGTAAGTGTAGACACATAAAAATGACCTCGGCCTGCAAGCTTCATTTTTCATCTTTCGTCCTAGCATAATTATGACATTTAATTATGTCTTTGGTCCACATTCGACTATTGATTAAATAATTCATAATTATTTAATTAATTCATGTCTCTTTATTCTTCACAATTATTAAATAAATAAATTTTATTTATTTATTAAATACGTCATTAATTGTCTAAGTCTTCCCTTAATTAAATAAATTTCTTAATTTATTTAATTAACTAATCTTATCTTCTAAATTAAATAATTATCTTTAATTATTTAATTGTCAAAATTAATATTCCTCTCAATTTAAATAAATGAAATATTTAAAATGACATCACATTCTTAACTGACAGTCCATTTTGGTAAATAATCTGAAAAAGATTATTTATTATCTCACAAAATCCATATTTTGAATTAATTTAATTCAAAATGGTAATATTCCTCCAAAAAAATCAAGTAATCGGGCAGATTCTTGATTTTCCAAATCTGATCTTCAGTTCAACCCTTATCTTCTTGATTTTTCAAATCTCACAAATCAGGCAGTCTTTATCTTCTTGATTTTCAAAAATATTTATTTTCTAATTAATTATCTCATTTATTCTCCATCGCCGATTCGATTCTCTCAAATGAAATCTCGATTGCTCACTTAAGGATTTTACCCTAACCCTGATTAGGGATTATCAGATTTAATCTCATCCTTTGATTTTAGGTCTCTGTCGAAATTCAATCTTGTCCGTCCATTCAAAATGGCATTTTCTATAAAATGCTATTTTCCTCTCATTTTTATATTACACACTGACATACTTAGATATTTCACAAGAATTGCAGCATTTATTCCACTTAGTCTTGGCATATTTTAGGCATAGGAATTTCAATAATATTGTCATAGGCATAGGCATTTCAATAATATTGTCATAGGCATAGGCATTTTAGGGTTCAAAAGCACGCATACGAATTTTTAGTGCTTTTGAGGTAAATTGTAGCACTTTTGAGTTTTAGCGCATCAGAGGCACAGATTAGTGCATCCAATAAAATTTTAGTAGAATGCGATTGTGATGAAAAATGATGGTGTATTCATTGTTTCCTTGGTCAATACATAGATAAATTATTTTTCCATCATGCTGATATGGATAGAAATGATAGAAAATCTGATGATTAACTGATAACTTTGCTTCCTCGAATAGAAAACAAAGAGTGGATAGCTGATAACTTTGTTTCCTAGAAATGAAAAAAACAAAGAGTAGATTGATTGACTGATTGAATGATTTCCTGATAACTTTGCTTCTCACGAATGACAAACAAAGAGTAAATGTCTGATAAATTTACTTTCTATGATAGAAACCAAATAGTAAATGATGGTTTTCAAACGTATTTGTATTCATGACTGAAGTACAAAATGATTGGATTGTTGATAAATTTGCTTTCCTGAAAAAGAAAAAGAAATAGTATAATGATGATAGAGTATATTGATTTTGATATTCAGATAGATAGACACAACTGTGATTGCATGATATGGGTCATTGATATGATGCATTGATATGATTCATTGGTTAATTTAATATGGGTCACTGCTATAGTTCACTTGATAGATAGAGCACATGATATGAGTCATTGGTATGAGTCTGATTAATTGTCCATGTGATGACCAAAAAAATAGGAGGTTTTCGACAACCTCCAGATTAGAGCATTTTAGATATGTTGGGTCCGGGTAGGAGAGCTAACTCCATAGGAGAATATAGTGGATGAGTTCACGTAGGTTGGGATCATGATGACTATCGTAGGGATTAGTCAATAAGGGGCTGATGTGCATTAGCGAGAGAGAGGAATTGTACTCTGATCATAACACCTTTCATTTGCCAACGGGTGAGATAATTGTGACACCTGAGGATGTGTACAGGATTCTAGGGATTCTTGTGGTAGGTGCCCTTGTGGTTTATGACCATAAGGAGATAGGAGGGACAGATGCATTGAGGAGGATCTGCGGTGACATGGGTGGATTTCAATAGATATCGATATGGATTCTAATGTGGGTGATGAGCCCAAAATATGCTCATAATTTGGATATCATGGTGTGTACTTTTTAATACCTTTACTTTTTGTTGTTCATGGTTGTTTAACTCTCTTGGAAACCTTAACTTTTATTGGGGATATCCTGTAGCAATACACTTTCATGTTCCTATAGCCTATCATGTTGATTTGTCTATATTTATTACCCTGTTTGACTCCCCAAATGACTGGTATAACACATGTAGTTTTTGAATGATGAAATAGATTTAAATATGTGATTAATGAATGGATATTGTGTATGTGCCATGTGCCTTTACTTTTGCATTTGTTACCTTGTGTTTAGTAGGTTGTTGAAGAAAGTATGATCGAGTCAAGCAGAGCCGATCTCGGCCTTGCAGTAAAGTCCATTTCCTGCACGACTTCGAGGAAGCTCTGGCAAAGACTCTTTGACCGAAATTGTTGGGAAGGATTTTGAATGTCAGTTAATCTGGAAAGAGTGGAGTGCTAGAGTCTCTCTGAATTGGGTTGAACGGATAAACTCATTTATGAAGTCCGTTCCTCGATTTCAGGATACATTTTACATCCACGTCTTTCTCTGTTAGGGTTAGTTAGTTGAACAAGTTTAAATAAGTGTTCCTCCTACATGAGTGAAGACGAAAGGAGAGAAAAGAAATAGGAGATAAGAATACTAAGAAGTAGATTACATGTAAGAGTTAGAGTTATAATATGAATAATAGTTTTTGTTAGTTTTCTGAAGCAAAACAATCAATGTAAATGATTTCACGTTATGAATAAAAGTTGACGGAGTTTTGAGCACAATCTTCTGTGTAAATTAGTTGATGCTTGCTAAGGGGGCCCACTTAGTAAGTATCTGTAGGAGCGTAGTTGTTTATCCTTTGTTAATTCAAGTTAGATTTCATTTTAGAAGTTTTAGCACAAGCTCAGTCTTATACTATTCCTATAGCATCGGTAATCCATCCCTGTGTTTGTTCCTGTAGCATAAGGCCAGTTTATAGTTTGTCTCTCAGTTGTAGCTATTATGATTTCTACTTTGGTTAGATTATGGTTAAGTTAAGAGAACTTTGCATTACCTTCCTATAGCATAGGTAGAATTTCTTTCCAATATTTATTTTCAATAGGTTGTGACTAAAACCGGTTCTTAGTGCACATATAGTGTCGCTCCATTTAAAGCATACGTTCCCTGGTTTGACAAATAAATGAATGACCACGAAGAGGTATTAGTCGCCTGCTGGAATGTCCAATTCCAGGATAGTTTGCCATGATTTTCATATCCTTTTGTGGGCACAACCATTGGGTGCATTCATTGGAGGCTTCCTTGGACCGGACCATCAGTCGAAGGGATTTTCAGTTGGTTGGGGGAGGATGCTAGAGTGGATGGTGACTCAGTCGCAGAGGTATGCCTGGGGGAGCTGCATTTTGGTTCATTTGTATCATGATCTACATCAGGTGGTCTACCGGGGATCAACTAGTTTGGCCAGTGGTGTGACTTTGCTCCAGATCTGGGCATGGGAGCATATTGCGGTTACGAGGCCAGAGTGTGCTAGGGCTAGGCCACCAGGCAAGTTGTATGTAGAGGCATATTCAGGTGCACTTGTCCAGCCCAAGCTGGGCAAGATGGAGTACTGGTGGCATGTGCTAGATGATGTGGATGTCATTATATGGAGGTCGTATATAGATTGCGAGCCCTGGGCCATAGATCATTTGGAGATGCCATTTGTCTGTATGCCCCAATATCTGATAGGATGGACCCCATACATTATTGAGAGATTTTTGGCCTTACGAGTTCAGAGACAGTACAGATAGACATAGGGGATTCCACAAGGCATTACTCACTATGGGCGGCGCAAGGATGATCCTAGATGGGGACGTTGTATTACCTACCAGGTGGCATATACCAAGTATTCCAGCCTACATCCTAAGGTATGGGCATACAAGCCAGAGGTGACAAATGCAGGTATGTCAGATGAGTACTTAGTGTATTTCCACACTCATCGATTCCCACAATTTACATGCCTAGATGAGCCAGGGCCCATTGCAGTAGTACATCAGCCAGGGGTGGAGAGACAAGAGGGTGTGGCTGGTGGAGAGCAGGCAATGGGTGGAGGAGAGGAGGAGGAAAGCAGAGACGAGGAGGAGGGAGGTAGAGATGAGGATAGCTCAGATGATGGGGATGATGGGGGAGATGGTGGAGGGGAGGAGGAGAGGGTAGTGAGGCAGAGGTTCGACAGCCTAGCCAGTGCTCAGATTGTATAGTGGCCTAGATCTGGTGGCAGACCACATACTGTTATCAAGGTTTCCTCTTCTTCACAGCAGGTACAGATAGCCACTCTGCAGGCCCAGGTGCAAACTGTTCAGGGTCAGCTAGGTCAGGTGCAGAGTTTGATAGCGTAGTTATAGTCATAGCTGACACAGGCATAGGCTTAGGCTCCAGCACCGACACAGGTATCTCAGCCTGCCCCAAACCCATAGATAGCCCAGTTGGTTACAGAGAGGGATGCATTGAGATGAAGGGCAGTGGAGGCCGAGGGTGTTGCTCAGAGGCTTATGGGAACTATAGAGAGTGCATCCTTGCGAGAGGCTATTGTAGAGGGCATGGAGATGGCAAGGGAGGTAGAGTACTATCATGTCAGGATATGAGGAGTTGTGTCCTCCTGAGCACAGGGAGCCATTCCCATGGTCTCACAGTAGGACCAGGAGAAGGTCACAGACAACCACATAGAGCATAGGGGTTACTGGGCCTCAGCGGCATCCAAACGCAGGTACCAGTGGCAAGCCACCTCCTTTCGGACCAGCTCCATCAGGGGCATCGACCAGCTAGTTTGTGATGTTGTGATGCAAATATATTTCACACATGTATATCATTTTTTTTTGGAGCATGTATATTTGATTTTTGATCATATCCCCTTTATCTCTCTTTGGACTTTTCAGTTTCCTTGGACATTGGACATTTGTATTATTTATGATGAGCGATGATATGCAGCGGCGATGATTTTTGATGATATGATGTGCATTTATGGGTTGATTATGTGATATGCATTTATTTCTATATGTTATGGATTTTGGTATGCATTTGAATGGTTTGATGACTAACATGATATGGAGGAAAAAATGATTGATGATGCGTACTAATGATGTCATGCAGGTGGATGACTTATGATGTGATTATGAAAATATGTCATGGGATATTTGATATGTTTTATGAAAAATGTTGTTTTGGCAAATGATATGAAAATGTATGTATGGAATGTTTGTTTTTTAAATTTTGGATTGCAAGTAAATAATGGTAATATTATGGAAAATGAATGTTTGTGTTTATGATATGCATCATGAATTTGTAATATGAATTGATATGAAAAATGATAGGATGATTAAAGGTATGATATGAATGTAATGTGACAAATGATAAATGATATGAATAACGATAGGAAGTGAAATGATTAATAATAAGGAGATGTATGATAAGATGATAAATGATATGTTTTGAAATGTAATGTTTTATAATGATGATGAAATGCAATGATAAAAATGAAATGAAATGATAATGAAATGAATGAGAATGAAATGATAAGTGATAAGTGAAATGAATGGTAATGAAATGATAATATGAAAATGAAAGTGAGATGATAATGAAATGAATGATAATGAAATGATAATATGAAAATGAAAGTGAGATGATAATGAAATGAATGATAAGGAAATGATAATATGAAAATGAAAGTGAGATGATAATGAAATGAATGATAAATGATAATGAAATGATAAATGAGAGGATAATGAGAGGATAATGAAATGAAATGATAAGTGAAATGAAAAGAAGTGATAAATGGGATGCAACTGTGCAAGATGAAAATGAAATAAATATGAAAATGATAAGTGAGATGTTAATGATATGAAGATGATGGATGATATGAAATGATAATATGAAAATGAAAGTGATATGATAATGAAATGATGAAGAATTTGAATGATATGAAATGATAAAGGATCTAAATGATATGCACATGAACGATAAATGATAAATGATTGGACCTAGATGAAATGATAAGGAAGATGAAAGGTGATGATGAAACAAATGTCCAAATGTCCTCCATAAATAGTCCAAAGAGTTATGACAGCCGTTGATATTTTTTTTGCTAGCTCTTCAAAACACTGATGTGAATCCATTATGCAGTCATATACACTGATCTAGAATGAAATGAAAAATGAAATGAACCATTTGTTGAGCCTGTTGTAAGCTTTCTTGAATCATCATAGAGCCTTTTAAAATTTTGGAAGTATGTACAAGCATCAGAGGGGAAATTAGCACCAATGATGACCTAAGTACAACTTTCATGATTTTTGATATAGCAAGTAAACACAAGCATCGAGGTATAATTTAATCAAGATGACCTAGGCATTTCTTGCTTAAAAAGACAAAGGTTAACCACTTTCTGGTGCAAATGTGGAGCTGTCATCAATGATAAACTTTGGAAATCATGTCTCGTGACATATTTGCTACAGATGGATAGTTAACCTCAAGACAGTAGACAAAGACAAATAATTATCTTTCCTCATCACTCTAGTTCATTACATCATTGAGTGTGATCCAGAGAGATGATATCGAAAAACAAACAACCATTGTTCAAAATGAAATACTGTTATTCCAAACATTATTCAGATTATAGATCATCCCGATATGAGTCATGATATGGTACTTAGCTGAAGACTGTTGTGCTTTGGGTCAATGATTGGATAGTTTTTCATGTGATTTGATTGTTTGTTCGCATGATTGGATCTTATGTCATTGTCTAGCTGTTTTGGTAAAAAATCTGAAAGTAGGATTGCCCCGATATGTCAACATTTTGCTTTAATATTAACATAACTTCGCTGAAATAAAGCCATGAGTAGAACATTTTTACCGATGGCGTGTGTGTTGGTATGGCCCTAAGATGATGGAAAAGATGCATGAAATGAGGCTAAACCAAGTACAAAACTTGAACTAATAGATGGAGACTACAAATGGTGTTTGTTTTGTGATTTTCACTATTTTATGTGTGTATGAAAATATGCACATCATAATGAATTCAAAACACATTCAAATAAAACACTTTATATCAAAGCTTAAAGAAAACTAAACAAACTCTTATTACAACTCCTTCAAAGTGGTTTTATTGCTCTCTATCTCCAATGTTTCATTGATTCAAGTTGTCTCAGTTAGTATGCCAAGCTCGAAATGGACTACTAGAGAATGAGATTTAAACTAAAATGCATTCTATACTAAAATGCAGTTATGCTATGCTATGATGATTCTTGCTAAAGATATGATTATGCATGGAATGCTAAATATGCAAATCGCGTGGCGTAATTACATGTGTGTGTAAATGCGTAATGCATTATTAGGTAATTGTAACCAATGTCTTGGATTCACACAGCATGTATTTATAGAGTTTTTTTCAAGGATTTGATTGGCTGAGTTGATCAATGGTTGTGATAATTCCTGACAGATTGAACAGTCGAATAGGGATGAAATTGGAGAGAAAAATAGAAGAAAACGAATAAAGCAGGATTTTTCCATTTTCATGGAAGAGATAAGATGAGATGATGAAAAAATCATCCTTTTTAGAAGATAATGGAAAGATATTGAGAAGATAAATAATGAATTATCAATTCAATTATTTATTTATGGAGTGCATGTAGATTTTTAATTAAATAAATATTTAATTAAGATTTTGAGGGGAAAATCAATTTCTTAATTAAATGA
>VDFB02085769.1:0-18562 GCA_007258455.2 Sequoia sempervirens
CATTGTCCTTCTTGAAGGTATATGAGTTCTTGGCTCCATCATGCACAACTTGATGGTTAAATTGCCAAGGCCTACCTAGGAGCAAGTGGCATGCATCCATAGGTAATACATCACACAATACCTTGTCTTTGTACTTGCCAATTGAGAACTCCACCCATGCTTTTTCATTCACCAAGACATGCTAACCCTTATTGAGCCATGTTACCTTGTTAGGATTTTTGTGAGGTATCCTTGTCAATTTCAGTTTGCTGACTGCCTCCTCTGACACAATATTGTCAATTGAACCTGAGTCTATTATGACCTTGCACACCTTCCCCATCATCTTGCATTTTATCCTAAACAAGGACCTTCTTTGGGTTGGCTCTTCTTTGACTGGTTCTTTGATCAAATTCCTCCTCATCATGAGATTCTCACCTTCCTCGCGAGTTCAAAATTGCCCCGATTGTTTTATTTGTTGTAGCTATTTTGTCAGGAATCCAGTTGGTTCTCTTGTCTCCTCCATGAGAAGTGCTACCTTTCTCAGGACATCTATAGGCTGGGTGTCCCAATTGGTTGCAATGATAGCATTTCATGTTGGTGAAGTAGTTGCCTCTCCCTTGTCCACCACCTCTTCCTCTGGAGTTGAAACCTCTTCCTCTACCACCTCTACTAGAACTTCCCTCTTACTGTTCTGAGAATCTGACTTCTCCTTGGGCTCTTGGTTCTGAGCTTCTTCCACTATAGCTTCCTCTTTGTCCTCTACTGTCTTTCCCTTTACCTCTACTTTTGGGATTTTGTTCTTGTTTCTTTTTGCCTTTCTCTTCTATTTTCAAAGCCATTTGATAGCATTGGTGGACTATTTTGAAGTTTACCAAACTCATATCTTCTTGAATAGACCATTTGAGTCCATTTAGATACCTTGCTAACTTTATGCTTTCATCTTCAACCACCTTTGATCTAAGGCACAATTTTTGAAACTCTTCTATATATGTTTGGACATCCATATCCTTTTGCCTCAGATTGTGTCTTCTCCTATGCAACTGGACTTCATAATCATCAGGGAGATAAGTTTTCCTTATCTTGGTTACCATCCCTCTCCATGAAACTATGGGACCTTTGCCTTCTTTCTCTCTTTCAGATTGCACAAACTTCCACCATGTGAGAGCTGCTCCTCTCAACCTTGACTTGGCCACCTTTACCTTTTGGGCCTCTGTTATGCCATCACATTCAAAGTGATTCTCAATGCTCTCAATCCAGTCTACAACTGAATCAGGGTCCATTTGTCCACTGAAAAGTGGCACACCATCCAATGCTTTACCACTCAAGGCCTGCAATGCCTTCAAGAATGGTTCCTCTACAAGAACAGGATCAGGATTTGGAGCTTCCTCCTCCAATTCCACTTCTTTTTCCTTGGCTTCCTGCTCTTCCTTCTTCTTAATCTTGTCCTTCACATTATCTGTTGTTTCTTGGACTTCATCCAGAAGTCTCTCCATCTGAGATATCCTTTCTCTGAGCAACCGGTTATCTTCCTCTTGCTCTTCTACCTTCTTTGCTAGCTCTGCATTTGTCACCATGGTTCCTTTCTCTGGTGTATTCTCTCCTACTGACTCAGTGGATTGGCTCATTAATCACAAGCCTTGAATCCAACTCTTAGCTCTGATACCAATATGGTGTATAGCACAAACCTAAGCTTGCTTGCACAACCTTTTAGAGACCCTTGCACTGTCTCCCTCTTAGAACCTGACTCCAATGGTTCTTGTTGAGCTTGGAAGACCTACCAAGCCCTGCCCCAACTCTCCTTTGTGAGTTTTCAACTTGTGCTGAGCTTAGGAAGACCAACAGCTTCTAAGTAACTGCTTACTCTCCTTGGACTTAGAAGGATCTAAGTGCCAAATTCTTCATCTGATTTGAACTTCTTGTAGGGGAGCTGGAGATACTGGTTTCTTGCATTTCACCTCCAAATGGATGCATCTTGCTTGGTGTTTGAACCTCAAATCACCCGATTTCATGAAGTTGCCTAGGTGAGGCCTAAACTCTACTAGCCCTTACTAGTCACTAATTGGCTTTTTCTGCTAATATTCTCCACACAACCTAGCAAACAAAACACATATTCAGACACCCTTTTGGGACTTTTAAATCTTGCACTAGGTTTCTGGCCTTCTTCTGCTCCGTACAGTGCCTTCCTATGATCTTGGAGAGGAGGCCTAATTGCCCTAATAACTAGGGTTTCACTGATCTCTTACCTATTTCTCATTCAAGAGGATTGTTCAAGCTTTCAACTCTCTGGTGTCCATGTGTTTAATCATGTTCTACCTGGAAGTGTACTTCTTCCGTACAAATGTACCTTCCCCTGCCTTGGTTCTTTATTCCTCACCTCCCTACTTTCTAACCTAGGGATTCAAATCAAAAACTCTACACTAGACAATCTAAATGCAAGATGAACTTTATTCAACACTATCAAATGAACATGAACACAATGTTAAATCATCAAATACAGTGTCCACAAGATCACTGTTTCTCACAATGCACAGGCAGATACAGGAAAACAGAGTAATCTGCCAAAACAAGAATAAAAACCCTTATAAACTATTCTATGGAATCTAAGTAATGATGAGAACTGATCCAAAACTATTCTATGAACACCAAAAACAAAGATGCAACTATATTTACAAAGCCTTTGTATTTCCACTGTTTCAAAACACACGAGTTTTCAAGAAAACACAGAAAATTACAGAGAACTCCGAACTGTCTTCTCTTTTTCACAAAATCTTTATTACAATGATCTTTCGAACTGCTTGCCACACGCCAATACCTCTATCTTGGAGTCTTTTTCATCATTCAAGGGGAGATTGCACGCCTCCATATCCCTGATTTCAATGGAATCCAAACTAATTGAATTGCATGCAACCTAACAATGTTGCCATGCACTTTGCAATATTCTTGCAACCTCGCCATTATCCTTCTTTTTAGGATCTCCAACTCATCAACCTCGAGCTAACAATCCCTCAACTAACCTTTAGCATCTCCAAACAATGAGGATATGGCTTTAACACATACTAAATGCCTAACATATGTTGTCCTAAATTAATAAAGCAAAATTTAATACTAATGTCCTAATGAAGATTTTAGTCCTAATGACTAACTCTTCAACCACAAATGCAATACCTTCTAATGTCCAAACCAAAACACACAACATCCTGACTTGGCTAAGGTCAGTACAAGCCAAAATTGTGTAAGCCAAAATGGAGGTCAGCCTGGAACTCCTGCACAAAGCATCATTACTGTCATCAAGGATTTCTCTATAGAAGCATCATAACTCTTTTTCTTATTCTTATAATCCTTCTTTACATGTCCAGGTTTCCCACAATTCCAACACTTTACCTTACTCTTACTAGGGGTTTTAGACTGTCTTTTGGACTTACCCTTTCCTTTCTTATCTCCCTTAGGTTCCCTTTCCTTAGGCCTACCTCTTACAAACAAGGCATCTTGGGAACCAATTTTAGACTTCCTCCTCATCTCCTCTGATAGGAGAGTAGGAATTATATTGTCCATCTTAGGAACTGCACCACTACCACTGATAGCAACAATTAGATTTTCCCAAGATTCTGGTAAAGAACAAAGTAACAAAATGCATTTATCTTTATCTTCTGCTTTACATCTCAGGATGCCAACTAACTTAGAATCAAATTAAAATCATTTAAATGACTTTGATGAATCACCATCTTTCATCTTTAAAGAATACAACTGTCTTTTGAGATACAACTTATTAGTAAGACTTTTGGTTTGATAGATATCACCTATCCTCTTCCACGGTTTATATGTGAGTAGTTTCATCTGAAACATTCAAGAGAATAGCATCAGCAAGACATAATCTTATGGTCCCTCTTGCCTTCTTATCAAGCTTAGCCCAATCCTCATCTGACATCGTTGTAGGTGACTTTGTCTCATTACAAACAACTAACCACTTATCTCTCTCTTCAAGGAGATCCTCCATTTTTAGTTTCCACATCTCATGACTAGATCCATTGAATCTTTCAATATCTAAATGAGAATTAGAACTCATTGTAACACACTTATTTTACAAAATCAGCAATAACACAATAGTAAAAGCTCCCACTACAGCCAAAAAAACCTTCAAACTTTTAAGAGAAAGGTCCCAAACTCTACCCAACTGTTAGCTTAATACCAAATGTTGAAAATGGAGGTAATTATGTAGCTTAAAAACTTGTAAAACTATGAGATTGTGGATCTAATTAAGTGTTCTTTGTGATGATTATCTATTTAGATCATTTTTACCAAGTAGAAAGTATATAGAAGATTGTAGAAGAATGAGACAAGAAGATAGAAGTGACACAGCATATACGTGGAGAAACCCTTTTAGGAAAAAACTCCACCACCAAAATTAATAGTGCTTGTAGTAGTTAACCTTAGAAAAAGATTACAATAACACTATATCAATCATTTTCTTGATATGCTTCTTTTGCCTTCAAAAATTCTTCTTCATAACCTACAATAAACTTTGATAAAACTCTCTTCAACTTGCTGCAATTAATAGACAATTATGAGCATTGAAAACTCCAAAGAATTGTCAATTACAAGAGCACAAAGCTCCTCTCAAAAACCTATGCCTATTTTTTGCAAGTAGAGTTTCATCATGTAACATGAAGTCAAAATCAATGTCTCCTCAATTTAGGCACCCCAAACTAAACTCCTAACTGATCGTTGGTCAAGAAAATATCTTCCAAGCTTCTCCTCAAAGTTGGTGCCGAAGAATGGGCCCACTTAATTGAGCCTTGTAAATATCTTCTCATGCAAAAGGTGTTAACTCCAAGATGTCAACTTGGGTGCCCAAGGTGGGTCCAAGTCAATCTTTGTTAACTAAAACATATCTCTCCATCAATTCATGCAAACATTATGCATGATTGATCATCCCCACTTCTTTGAATGTATCACCTGTTATTTGTCATGCAATTGAAGTCATTAATCATGCAACTCAAGTCAACTGAATTCAACTAACATGCAACTCAAACTAACTACATACAACTGAAGATAACTGAACTGAACTCCACTCATGTAAATATCAATCCCTAACTTGTAGGATCTTTACATGCATTATTAAAGTGTTATCATTCCTCCAAATAGTTAACTTAAGCAAGGTAGGTTCCACCTTCCATGTGGGCACCCCATATGCTCCTATTTTGTAGGAGCTCTTCTTGGGTGTCCCCACATGTTCCTATCATTTAAAAATAATTACAAAGGTCAATTTACATGTTCATTTCATTCAAATTTAATCTCTTTCTAATCCTAGTGTTGAGGAACACTTTCCAAGGACTTAGGAGATACATGAAATATGTTTAGGATTGCAATAAATGGCATCCTATTCCCAACAAAAACTATGCAATGGACCTAGGATAATGTGTGCTTTGATAATATAATTATATTATTTATTGATGTTTCTATGATGATTTGCAAGTGGATTATGAAATTCAACATGATTTTGAATAAATAAATGGATGTTCTTTTAAACATAACAACAAAGAACACAAATCAACACAAACATATGCTAGTTTTATTCATAACTCACAACTAGTGAAAATTTTGACATGTTTAAATTCAATTTTTTAATTTTAAAAATTTGATGTTTATATTTACAAGTGCAAAGATAATTTAAGTCAATTCCAAACCCACATTTAATCCAAGGTAGCAAATAAGAGATATATAGATCATACTAAATATCTAGGGATAAATAATGATAGAATCAAAATAAAATAATAGTATGAGCCAAATTCATATAGTAACATACTACTTATAATCTATTTCATAGAATTATCAGTTGGCTTCAAGACTAAAAATAATCTTCCAAAAAGCACAATCTTTTCATGAACACTCTAGTTCATCGTCAACTCAAGATTGTCTGAATCCTTAAATGCCATGTGGGTGATCTACCCTCCAAATACTTAGGAATGATCCTCTTCTTCAACAAGAGTCTGAAATCCTTTTGGGTTGAGTCATTGGATAGATTTCAATCCAAGTTTGTTGGATGGAAAGGGACTCTTTTTGAGTCAAGTAGGAAAAGTTCATTTGATAAAAGTCACCTTGCAAAATTTTCCATTGTATGCATTAAACCTTTTTAAAATCCCTGTGAAGTTTATTGAAAGGTTGGAATAGATCCAAAAAAAATCTTTGGACTGGAATAGAAGAGAGAAAAATAATCTTATAAGTGGCATGCGAGGGTGTCTATAGATCCAAAAAAGAGAGGATTGGGTATTAGAAATATTAGGGAATTTAATCATTCTAGATAATGGCCAAAATTACTTGGAGATTGATGTTTGATCACAATGAATGGATTGAAATTCTAAAAAGAAAATATCTCTCAAAATAGGACCTTGTAGGATTTTCTTGAATGCTTGGACCTAACACTTGGATCAAGCATATGGAAAAATATTATGGGCAATGAAATTTGTGTAAAAAGGAGTAAAATAAAAATTGAGGAATGGTTCCTCCATCAACGTTTGGGATGATAGATGGATTCTTGATACCCCTCTTTCCAACTATGATTGGGTGGGACCTTTGAAGGAGAGTTGTTTGAGGATTGTTGGTAACAAAGTAGCTAATTATATGGAGAGGGGTTCATGGAAATGTATTATTTCTTTTGTCCCCTCTTCCTCCTTGGATGAACATGTCTCTAGGATTCATTCCTTTCTATGTTGGTTCCATATTCCTCTTTTCCCTAGGGCAGATGATCTAGTGTGGTGAGATACCCCTCATGGGTCATATAGTATTTCTTCTAACTTTGTCACTCTTGTGGGATCAAATACTCCCTCACCTTTTTAGGATAAGGTATGGGATCCTTAGTTGATACCATTATATAAGACTCCCTTAAGCTTGCTAAATCCTTTGAGGAAGTTAATTTTGTACATATTTTTATGAGGGAAATAAAGTGGCATACTCTTTTGTTAACATGGGAGTTACTTACAAGAACACCAAGATATGGGAGGGTTTTGCTTCCATCCCCATGAAAGTTAAAGTAAAATGAGTTATGATTACTCTCCAAGTGACAACTTGTACCTGAGGTGTAATTATGAAGACAAGCAACGAATTTATATTATTATCGTATGATTGTTTTCTAGTAAATTTTGATTCATTACTTACTATTTACAATCTATTCCTATCTAAAAAGGTAAACTTGGTATTTTTTAGGTGCTTGTGAATAAAGGTGAGGGTAATTTTGAGAAGATGGACGGTGATCAAAATAGGGTGGAGTCCTCAAACTTTGAGGGGGCCTATCAATGGCTTCAAGTGTGGAAGATTCTAGAGGAAGGTGGTCTAAGTATCTCTATAGACTTAATGGTCATGATCTTGTAGTAAAAAATGCTTGAACCTGAGGATGAAAAAATAGGAAGGTATTTATTTTTGAGTGGGAATGTACATTAAATGAGGGCCTTATTGCCCAAATTACTAGTTTTTCTACATAAGGTAGATTTTTTTAAAGGATAGTAATGTTGGAAATGAAGCTCTCTAAGTCTTCTTCAAAGGTGATGAGAGGAACAAACTGGTAAATATATATGGTATATAAGCATACTTCCCTAAAATTGGTGTGGGATACTATGGAAGACACTATCATGAGGTATGTATCTCTAGAAGGGAGGTTTAAATCCATCTATGGGTATCATTTTATTTTAATCAAACACTTTTTTCATAAGATACATGTCTCGTTTATGTTTTTTCTCTTGACCTCCATGGAACACTCAATAATTATGAGTAGAAAAATGTGGTGCCTCTCCATCAGGGCCTCATGCACCTAATTGTTAACTATATGAAAGGTTATACTCCCAATAAAGATATCATTGGTGATCGAGCTAAGTGTAAGAAGAAAATGTAGCCTAGGATTGAGAACTATACTGATACTTCACCCTCTAAATATTTGGAGGAAGATACTCAAGGAGGTTGGGAATATGGTGAGAATTCTAGGGATTCGATCCAAGAAGTATTGGGTCCTTCATTTGATCTAGAGTACAATGAATTTGATGAGGAAATTACACCTACCAAAAAGAAGAATAAACTTAAGGTTGATACCCTCTAGAGGCCTTAGTTAAAAGGGGTAGGGGGAAGAGAAAAATTGTCAGGTCAAAGGGTTTGGAGATTGGTAATGCAAAGGAAAATAGTGAGGGTATGATAAAAGGTGGTGAAGAAGAAAAAGTGTCATATTTGAGAGACAATAGAAAGGGGAAGTCCATCTTGGTTGAGCTGGAGGTTAGGATCCCATTCCCTACAATCTCAAACCCTACCCCTAACATTGTTGAGGTTTTCCCTGAGTTTGTCTCAAAGGCTTCTAATCATGATGAATTGTTAGATGTCTAGGGCATGGTGAAGGAGGCAATTTCTTCTCAACATATTATGACCAAGTGGTTTTATGTGGAGATAAATTATCTTAACATCAAATTGGGTAATCTTTACAAGAGATTTAGAGATCAAAACTAGATCTTGAGGGAACCAGATGTTGATATTTTACAAGGATGGGAAGCAATTCCAAAAATTGAGAGAATTGAGAGGGATTTGTCTAAACTTAATAGTGGGTTTAAGACACAAATGATTGTTGTGGAAAAATGGAAAAAAGATATCAATGATAAGGTTGTTCTAGAAAATTAATTGAAATCCATCAAAGACGACTTGGAATGTGTGGTTCAAGTGAGTAAGCGCACTATTCAAAACAATGCTATAGGTATTAAAATATTGACTAAAAAACTCAAAGATCTCTATGAAGATCAGATTGTGTAGGGGACTAAGAAAGTCAGTAAAAATGATCATGTTGGACCAAGCACCAAAACTCGAGCTGGCAAGAAGAAATCTTTCAAGGGAGAAAAGAAAGACTATGGGCTTTGTTAAATTACAAGAAGAATTCTATTAGTACGAGATGAAATTTGTCAAAACATTGAAACATTTGTAGTTTGTTTTCTTGTGTTTCTTTTTCGTACTTTTGTTGTTGTTGTTTGATGGTTTTCTTTGGCTTCACTTTGGAAAACATTTTGCTGTTGTTTGGTTGTGCATTTGTTGTTAATTAGCCTTTTGTAAAGGGTTTCAAGGCCTCTCCAAAACCACTTTTATCTCTAATAAAAAACATACTAATAAATTTATTATTGCATCTAGAAAAACATAATCAAAATGGACCAAAAAGTACAAGCATGCAATTTTTATCATTACACATTTTGAAAAAGAAACTTTTTAATTTTTTCAAAATGACATACAACTAGAAATTCATTTTTGAATTGAATCAACCCACTTCATTTGACCATATTTCTATCATTTTCATATTATTTTTCTAATAGTCAACACTGTAAGTTTACCAACAAAATTTATTGAATAAAAAATTACACAACTAGGACCTATTCACATATTTACAAATCATCTGTTGAATATTTTAGATATACATTTGACCATATTTATTAATAAATTGAATTTCAATTAATTAATAAATAAAGTCAAAATGTGACGAAGAATACTGAAAACGACGTTGCCGGCCGTTTGATAGTGAATTATTGAAGTCGAAATTATAATTGGTCTAACAAATCGTGTTCAGTCGCTTTCATAACGGCTACGTGTCATTTAATCTATGGGCGATACGAACGGGTGAGTCAAACCCCTAGAAAGATCGTTGGCACGTGAACATCTAACGGTAGAAAAGAAAGCGTTTAGTCAACGGAGTTGATAAAGTCGAAGTAATACGTATGCTTTTCCTTTTCCTGTTATAACTAACATGGAGCCTTCTAGGTAGTCATTCAAAGGCTCGCGTTGAATGGAAGTGGTTAACAACCTCTCTTAGAATTTGAGAAATCTAGAAGGTTAGATGGATAGAGAGAGATATTTTAATAATGTTCAGAGATTGAAATAGTTCATAAATACAAAAAAAAAATAAAAAAAAATCATTAAGTGTCTTTAGTGGCAATGTAGTAATAGTAGTAATAAATGTCATTGAGTGTGACGAGTACTTGTTTTTATATTAATGTAGTAATAAGTGTCACTTGGTGGCAAGTACTTGTCTTTGTAGTATGGTAATAATTTTTATTTTGATGATTTAGAGGGAGGTAAATAATGTGTTATCTAGTTGGTAGATGAGTTGGCATGACATAGTCATTTAGAAGTAAGCTAGTAATAGTTTGACATGAATAGAATCTTGCAAGCTTAATATGTTCAAATGTTACATGGATAGTGAGTTTATAGTTGTTAGGTTTGATCTGGACTCTAAGTTTGATTTGTACCAAGCACAACTATGACTAGCATAGTTGAAGCTGAGTATGTTCAAATTGAAATAAGTCTTAAATATGTAGTTGAGTATGTTCAAATCGAAATAAGTCTTAAATATGTATAGTAAAATAATTTTTAAATAATTTTAAAGTAGATAAGATAACTCTTAAATAAATGAAAAAAGTCCAAGAATCAAATCTTTTGAAATAATATAAATTCATTATTTACTTGAACTTTATTTAATGAGCTATTTGTATTTAATTTTAGTTCTTATCCTAACTATAACCTTAACTCTAACCCTAATTCTAATCCTAATGCTAGCCCTAACCCTAACCCTAATTCTAACCCTTGATATATTCCTAATTCTAACCATAACCCTAATGCTAACCATAGTTAAAATCCCACCTCTAATTTTAACCTAACTGCAACTTTGATTGTAACTCTAACCATAACTTTAATTCTAATCCTAATTTAATGTATAACCCTAACCCTAATTCTATTGCAAGTACAACCATAACCCTAATCCTAACCCTACTTGTAATCCTAACCCTAAGTCTAATCTTAATCATAATTATAACCCTAAAAATAACCCTAACTCTAATTTAATTCTAAACCTAACACTAATTTTAATTCTAAATCTAACTCTAATTTTAACCCTAACATTAAGACAACTTTTAAAATGTGATTAAGGGGAGCATTGTTTACATTTTTCTAACTATAAATATAACCCTTATTCTAACCTTGATTGAAAAATTAATTCAAACTCTATCTCTTATTCTAATTATACCCTAACCCTATTTCCAATCATAATTCTAAGCCTAACCTAGTTTTAACCCTAAGTCTAATTGTAATTCTAAGCCCAAACTAGTTTTATTCCTAAGTGTGACCCTAATTCCAACTTTAAACATAATTATGAATAATATAATATAATATAATAAATATAATATAAATATATATATTTATATAATATATAATATGATATATGATATATTATATTTATAAATTTATGTATCATATATTTATATTATATTATATAATATTCTCAATTTAATTTGCAACATTCAAAGACAAGTTATCAAGATGAAACGTCAAGATATTAATTATCCATTTTTATTTTTTTATTATATAAATATATAGTATGTAAGTATAATGTATAATATATAATAAGTTATATATTGAATTATATATATATATATATATATATATATATATATATATTTGTAGGTAAGTTGTGGACAAGGGGTCCACTCTTGTAAAACAAAATTCAAGCAAATCGCAGAGAGGCATGACCCGAATGGGTGTGCAATAAAATTACAACCACTACAAACAGTAATGGGAGTAGCCAAATACCCCACCACATGCAACAACGACATCAATAAAGGTCAGGCCAAGAAGGACTCGCTTCCTCCACATCGACCAAGCCAAGTGACAAACCTACATAGACATTGCAATCCATGTCAAGAGACATCAACACCCCCTAGTCGCATCATCCACCACGATCAAGAAACACCAACACCTCCACAATCATTGTGGTCAGTGTCAAGAACCTCACATAGATCAACGTCACACTCTGGCCCAAAGACAATCTTCTCAGTACACCCCCCATTAACACCCCTTGGTTGGTATACTATATATATTTTATGATCGAGGTATATTATATAATATATTTATATTTATAAAACATAATATAAATGTGTATGTGTATATGTATATGTATATATGATTATATATAAAAAATATTATATTATACATTCAAATAATAATATGATAAATTTAATATTAAAAATATTTAACAATAATTATTAATAATATTAATAGTACTTAATAATCATTTATTATTATTATATAATAATTAATTATTATATATTATTAATAAATATATAATATAATTACATGGGTGGTTGGGTGGGCTCCCCCTCCCTCCCCTCCTCGTCGGCATGACAGGTCAGTCTGATGGGTGCCATGGTGGCGATGTTGGAGGACACAGGGGGACAGTGGAGGGGGTCGTGTTAGCAGGAGATCATGTGGCATCAACACTGAATTTTATTATACATGGTGCCCCTCCCATTCTCGAGGCAACCTAAGACATTATAGCCTAGAGGCCTCTCCATACGGATCTGCCTTGGAACGTATGGAAGGAATTCATTAGCAAGGGTGGCGACTGCCAATACTTGGCATTAAGTTGGCATAATTGTTTAAGATGGCCTAAACCTGGTTTTTTTCACATTCCTTTGTTGAGCTTAAGCCGGTTAATGGCGGTGTTTGTCTCGGCTTCCGTCTGTGGGTTGAGTGGAGGGGATAATGGCGAAGCATTCTCGGTTTGTCATTAAGGTTTTTGTTGAAGGGGTGGTGAAATTTGGCGTGAACATCCCTATCTCCCTACAGTCGTCAGCCAAACAAGCCTCCTTTAGAGAAATTAAGGACCAACATTTGAAGCGAATTCTCCTGAATGGGGATCCCTTGGTTTTGGTGGTGAAAAAAATGATTCTGGGGGCTGGTCATTTGGCCAATAAGGAATACGGAAGAGATAATCTTCATATTGCCTCGGTTCTTGGCCTCTCTCCTAGACAATGGGGTGGCCAAGGCTGAGGCTAAATTGTTGTTGGTGAAGATGTTTCGTGAGGATCTGGTGGAAGGAGTTGATGACGTGTTGGGCTTCGTTGTTGAGGGCAAAGGAATTTCGAGACCGTGCGACCTAGAAAGTTTTAGAACTTTAAACGAGGTCATGAAGCTGTATCCTTTCCTTCTTGACTTGAGCGGCCCAACATTGGTCAAGCACAAAATGGTGGCAGCGGTGGCAATTGAGTACCTAAAAAAGTTCTTTGGTTTGTTGGCAGCTGGTGGCGTTGGGTGGGTAAAGGATTTTGAAGCCTTTGCCAAGGCAAATAATTTTATGTGATAATCTTTGTTGTTTGTGGGGTGTTGGTGCTGGTAGGTTGTAGGGTTTAGTTTCCTGGGTATTTAGGAGTATCTTTTTTGGTGGGTTGGTTGATGCTCGACCTATTTATGGCCATTTTGATGTTTTATGAATGCTTGGGTTTTGACAGTTCGTGGTTGGGGTCAATTCCTCATGGCTAATTTTGGGTTTTCTGTATGTTTGGTTTGGTTGTTGGGCAGTATGTCCTAGATGCTTGGATCTTTGGTTTACAAAGGCTTTTTATGGTCTAGTTTTTTTGGATGGTGAAGGAAGGGTGGAAGTCATACCTCTATGGAGACAGCTGTAAAATTTTATATTTAATACAAATCTAAAACTTGCATATCAAAATATATATATAATATATAATTATAAATATATATTTATCATAGATGTTATGTATAATATAATCATAAATTAATAGTAATTATATATTATATTATATCATTATATCATAATTATAATAGTTTAAATAATATATTAATTATTAATGATAATATATTCAATATTATATAATAATGATAATTATTATATATATAAAATTAATATTTGTTAAATAATAATAAATTAATAATATTCAATATATTATATATTATTAATAATATATAATATATTATTTATCATTAATAATTAGTATTATTTAAAATAGATTTATTTAATATTAATGATATTTTATTAAATGTAATTTACCCGAAGGCGTATCCTATTTGAAGGAACCAAGCTGATTTATGTGATCAACGGTGTGCAAGGCAAGAAAAAGATTGGGAGACGATAGAACTGATCTCATCCATTCGTACAAAATGTAATTTACCCGAAGGCGTATCCTATTTGAAGTGAACCAAGCTGATTTATGTGATCAACGGTGTGCAAGGCAAGAAAAAGGTTGGGAGACGATGGAACTGATCTCATCCATTCGTACAAATATTGAATAAAAGAGACGCGAGATTCGGTGAAGCATAGCTGGAAGGCACAATGCGGAGATAAAGCTTACAGACCGCGTGAACAAAGCCTTCGCATGAAAGGCTATATCGGCTCTGATGAGATGAAGTAAACAGGGCTTATTAAGTCTATGGAAATTTATACCGTTTTGGCTGTGAAAGCTTGCGAAAGCATTCCTCTGGATGCCCTTGTGTTGTCCGGTACAAGTTTTGTACAAAAGAGTCACTCGCATAGTCAAAGGGACTTGAGATTGAAGAAGTATTTGAGTGCTATCTAAAGTTTATGCATGCCCTCGAAGCTTCTGCTTTGTGCAAACAACCTACAACCAGCTCTTTGCCAAGAAGATATTACAGTTCCTGTTGCTCACTGCTCTCTCCAATCTGCCAACGATCCAAAAGTACCCTGTCCATGTATATGAGCTCGCACAGCCTTCACATTGCATTAATTTTTTTCCTTTTAAGGATGTGCACAAGAAACTGATGTTCTTGTTCTGTCATTCACCAGATATCTCAACACTACAAGTAACAGATTACAATGTTGCCTACACGTCAGATAGGAATGGATTCTAGGTCCTTAAAATTTCAACATACCAATATACATTTTTGTCCTTGCTAACCTTCTTTCTAGAATTCCCTCAATGCAATCTCATTATTTATTTCTTTTCCAAAACACAGGACTTCAAAGATAGACCAAGAAATAGCACATAGTTAAAAAAATAATAAGGACAAAATTTAATAATTTCTACACCATTTTCCTCTCTTGTATGTGAATTCCATCATATTTTGCTCTAACGCAGCAATGGGATTTGGGAGACATATATACTCTTACCTTCACTTCATGGCAAGAGATATTTAAGCCATGCCCTTGATTATTTGATGATTTACCAATAGCACTTATATCTCAGGTTCCATGAATGGGCAGTTCAAATGCTTTATGATATTCTATGTATTCTTAAGTGCACAATTTTCTCTCCCTTCAATATGCTTTTAGTACATACTCAATTGTTCAAGAGTTATACAAAATATATCTTTCTTTCGATCGGTGATAATAGTGTCTGATATAGGGCATATCCTACAGAACAAAAGATTTTTTTCACTTCTGTGACTCAATATTTTAATTTTTGTATTGATATAAAGTTTGGTGCAGTGACAGACAACAAATTATAATCTGCTTGCATCAAGTGATTATAGGTAAATAATAACAAAGTAACAACAAATAGACTAAAATTTATCATTTTTGTATTATCTATCCCATACAAATAAAATAATTGTTTTTAAATTAGCAAGTTCAGCCATTAAATATTCCACCCACTTTGATGTGTAAGTTGCTTAGCGCACAAAGACAATAATAATCCTTAATATAAGAAAATGCCAGTATATTTTAGATTTCCCTGCCAATTATACATAGCATGCACATCCACAAAGTGATCTCTGATTTGTTTCAAAACACCTCACCTTTTTAAATATGATTCATTTAATTTTTCTTACATCATCCTTGTCTTAAGTGTCTCAGATGTGACAACTCTATTCCATCAAAATTAATCAAAATTTGAATGATTTTTGTCTCTTTATTTGAACTCTTGTTGGATGGCGTTGCTAATGCCATAACACTTGACAGTTAAATTAATCAAAATTTTCAAACATTTAGACTGCCTACCAATAATGACAGACCTAACAAGGGAACGTTATAATGACAAAATAGCAATGTCAAACAAAATGTACCCATGTAGATATTAATGGTAGAGGAGCTTGATTATTTTTTTGATTCAAAGGTTTTGTTTCAATCATTTTTGAATCCTTGTAAATGAATGCATATTACTTCTCCATTGAGACTTTCATTGCACAAATGTATTTAAAAATTACACAATTTTTTTTCCAAACTGACGTTCCACACATCTTCGGCGTACCCATTGCACACCAAGGTGTGATTGCTAGTTTAAATAATATTAATAATTAATTAATATATTAAATATTTTATTATAAAACAAGATTAACTATTATTGTTTATGTTATAAAGATAAACCAATAGGTGTACTTCTCTGGGTTTCATAATGGAATTGCGCCATTAGTGGATGGTTTGTTGAGCTAGATAGTAGAACCAGTTGCAGAATATTTCAACCTTCCGATTTAAACAAAATTCCTCTTCCATTTTCTATTGACATGGGCAGACAGGATGTTGGTGAAAATCATGCCACCGGTTCCTATTCCTGGATTAGAAATTAAGATTTTCCTCTGTTACAAATAACAACATGCCACTTTTCTGTTTTCGTAATTCTCTGTTGCTAACACGGGTAGCCTTATTATGGTAAGAGGGATTTGAACCTGAGTTACAAACATACATGGCCGATCAAAGTCTTCAACATAAAAACATGGATATTTAAAATTCTAAAAAAATGAAAAGGGTATTAAAAATTTCTTTTAAAAAGTTGGTATGGATGTTCATATTTCTGTACAGTTCAAAAAAATTTGAACCTTTTTCAAGGGATCCATGACGTATAAATCATGTTATTCTTACATTCCATTAAGTCATGTTTCTTTGAGGCATCTGAGAACAGTTTCTGATCTGCAATTCCACATTATGTACACATGTTCACCAGTGTATTCTTCATTCTAGGATATTTTTAACTATTTTCTAGAGATGATAATCGGCCTCAACATACATAGCAAATTAAGTGTAAATGCAGGTGTCATGAAACATGGTAAAAGCATTGGAGATATCAGGAAACTTCTCAGCAAGCCCTATGCCCCTAGATTGAGTTTCATGCCTCAAACACAGATAATACATGACAAACAATCGTACTCCTCAAAAGCCTTCGACTGGGGAATGTTTCACAACCCAAATCGATAATAATTGAAGCCATTAACGCTTAAGCCACATCACCTCATTTATTGATGACACCTATACTCCACCGCCCTCTCTCATCACCTCCAATGTTTCGGGTCGACACTTGTTACAATTTTGTATTTGTTTGTTTCCATGTTTAGACAGCTCTTATCTGTCATTACAAATGTTAAAAATATTGTAACCAAAAACACCACGTGGTTGTACATAGGATTGTAATATACATTGTAAAAAAATCTGTGATTTTGTCTTGTTTATGCTATTTATTTTGCAGGTGGTTAGTTTGAGAGGCTTTCAAAAATCATACTTCCCTTCCTTAAGGATTGAATTTTGAGGAGCGAATTTGGTAGAATTTGAATAATGGGGAGTCCACTGTTATTCATATTGGGAGTCATTGTGCTTTAGAATTCACCGTAGGTAAGACTAAAAATATCAAGCTTGCAACCCTGAATTTAGGAGCTACCCTGTCATATAACTGCCATGCAGAGAATGGATTGCTAGATATAGCTTTCAAAGGCCGCCCCTGCTGCTTCTAGGAGTTGGGTGGGTTGGGGAATAAACCCAGAAAGACTAACAATGATTGGCAAACAAGCTTTGATTGTCTTTCGATTGAGTAATGGGTCAACTATGGTTGACATGTATGATGTGATCTCTAAGTCTGTTGCTTTGAGTCCCTCAACTATTATATTTATTCTGAGAATATAAAGCATTATGTTGTTATATATATAGTATCTTCCAAATTTAATAGTAGCTTTGTGGAATTGCAAACTTGTTTCTTAAACATATCAGTTTGAACTCGTAACATTAAATTGAATTTTCCTTACACAAAATTTCTTTGACTGGTGATCCCCAATTTGAAATGTCGTTATTTCTTGTAATTACACCACAAGCTCCTAGATTTGTGATCCCCATTGTGATGTGGGTTAGGTGGTTATATTTTTGGAATTACATTTATAACCTGGGGACAGAGGCCTGCATAACATTATGATTATGGAACAATCTCTACAAGAGCATAGACAAACGCCTATATCTTTTTGTTTGGCTTTGGAAGACATAGTATGCACAACTCCTTCATGTTTCATTAAAACCACAAAGGAACAATGCCATGGGGTAAACTCCCTTCAATCATATTTAAATTAGACCTAGTGCAATCCCTTAATGGCCAACCACTATCATTGATTTATGAAATATGCCAGTAAGTCAATAGGAGAATCGGATGTATAGAAGCTTCAACCGATTTATATTTCAGAAGTTTGTTTCTTCTTGTGCTTGACAAACCTTGGGTGAGGTCATGGACTGCCTATGGTTTATTCTTAGACCACACTTTATAGATCTATAAAGTTGTAAACGTATTTCAGGTTCAAATGCAGCTCATAATTGCTGGATCACAACCTTGCCTCACTGTCTACTGGAGTTTTAAGAAGCTTTATTGTCTAGTGGATGAATTCATTTGTAGCTCACACTCTCAAAAGACTTTATACTTGTGCTCTCCTGCTAGCTAGTTATCCTTTATGGATTATAAATACTAAACAGTTAGTTATGAGAGGTGTTTCGTTCGCTTCTGCATCTACTTTTGCTTTTTACGTGCTTTTTCTAATGGTTCTTATAATTCAGGTTTTGCGCTACTTAAACAGTCTTTTGTAGTGG